>BQNB010130518.1:0-18930 GCA_026074375.1 Tanacetum coccineum
CAACAAGCAGTACTAACTAGCAGTTGAAACTGTTTTAACATTCTAACAGTTTTAACTTAACACTACTCTCATTATTTTCAACCAAAGCAGTACTAACCGAAATTTGATTCCAAAGAGTAGTAATCTTAAACATGTAGTAGAATCCAGCAGCACAAATATGTTATACTGTTGATGGACTTAGTACTGCTATTGAAGATTTATACTGCTAGTGAAGATTAAAGAATTTAAACTAAGTCATTAGTACTGCTAGTTGTAATATTAGTACTGCTAGTTATAGTTAGTACTGTCAGTACAATGTTAGTACTGTTAGTGTAAATTAGTACTGTTATTTAGTTTATTAGTATTGCTTATGTGATATGCATGAGTTATATTAGGAATAGATAAACATGATCACTTAACGCGTTTTGTAAGCCCATTAGGGTTTCCTTGGTGTATAAAAAGAACTCTTACGGCATAGTTAGATACAAGCATACAAGATAGAAAAGTCATAGTTATTTAGGCAAAACATATAGTTGTTTTGTGAATCATTTAATATATTGAAAGTTTAAAGAAAGTTCTTGTTTTACTGTTACATTGTTTCTTCTGGTGTATAAAGATTAGTTTCCGTATAATCTTTATATATTACTCAGGGTTTCTATCAGAGTTGTTTTAGATTTATCTAAGATAACTAAAGCTTTAACAAGCTAATTTAAGATCTGTAAAAGGGGATCAACAAGTGGTATCAGAGCGGGTGTTCTGAAACCTTGATCAAGAAGAAACAAACTAGATCTATCTCTTTGTACAATCCCTAGATCAAGACCCATGGATCTAGAAAGTGCCCAAAACAATGCTCTTGCAAAGCTGCCACTTCTCAAGCAAGGTGATTATGACACATGGAGACTCAGAATAGAGTCATACATTCAACTACAAGACTATGCTCTCTGGGAGATCATAGAGGATGGCAATTCCTTCAAGCCAGTAGCACGAACCACTACAAACGCTGATGGTACATCTACTTCAACAATACCTGGTGCTGTTACTGCTGAGGAGAAGATCCAAAAGAAGAATGATCTTAAAGCCCGAAGTATTTTGATGATGACACTTCCAAGTGAGCATCTACTCACTTTTAATCAATACAAGGATGCCAAGACCTTGTTTGAAGCCATAGAAGCAAGATTTGGTGGTAATGAAGCCACCAAGAAGACTCAAAAGACACTCCTGAAGCAGATGTATGAAAACTTCAATGCTTCTAGCTCAGAGTCACTTGATTCTATCTTTACCCGGCTTGGCTTTAATAAAATTTGTAAGCATTTAACTTCTTAGGTGAAATCAATTCACTCACTCAGAAGAACTCTAACTTGAAATTCTTAAGAAGTAAATTCCCCTAACTAAATAGTTATGCATGTTGTGGTATGGAGGAACAAATTAGATCTGGGCTCAATAAGTTTGAGGATGATCATTACAACAATTTAAGAGATGAACCCAGAAGTAAAACGAGTGTAATCCTAAGCTCAAACTGCAGGCCTATCAGAATTTGCCCTTTCTCTCATGTCATGGGATGCAGTAACAAAGAGGATTTTATACTGCTTAATGTTATGTTTATTACTAGTAAGTAATCCTGTTTCTATACTGCTAGCACTAATTAACAGTACTGCTTGTCTCAGTGATCCACAGTATATGCTTATCTATGCCCCTCAACCCCAATGGACTCAAGTTATTCATGAAGACCTAGAGCAAATCCATGAAAGATGAAATCTTGATGAAATGGATTTAAAGTGGCAATTGGCATTGTCTAAGTATGAAAGCAAGAAAGTTTTATCAGAGAACTGGTAAAAAGATTTATCATCAATGGGAAGTGGATACCAACTGGTTATGAAAAGAAAAAGGTGAATGTTTCAATTGTCCATAAGGTTTGGGAATATTTTTGCTACGTGGTAGAAAACCTAGGAGTCCAGTAGTACAGGAACAGAAGTCCAAGATAGCTCAAGAAGAACAGTTTGAATGTGGGGAAGAATCTTTAATACAAAGATATGTTAGCTATAGATGGGACTGGATTTGATGGAGCTACATTGGACAGATGAGGAAGGCTTCTACCATTTTTTTGCACTTATGGGCTTAACATCTTCAAAGTCCTTTCAAGAATAAGATTAATGAGGTATGCAACTTGTTCAAAAACCTGTAAATAAAAAATGTATGAAAACCCTTAAAAACTCAGCTTGAGGAACTTAAGAGTAAAGTATAAATAAATCTGAGTTAATTCAATGCAAATTATAAAAAGAGGGTTAGCGTCTAATAGAAGAGAGACTTTCTTCTACAAGAATAATGATCATCTTTATTGATCAAATAGTTTGTATTAAAAAGTGATGCCTCATTCCATGAAGTAGAGATTATCTCTAAGTGTCATATATAGAGAAACTAATAAAGCAAAAAAGAGGATAATCTACTTAAAATAACAACTATGAAATAATGCCACTAAGAGTTTTTTGTGATAAAGTGATAGGAAAAGTAAACTTGTAGATAACAATATAAAAGGTTTGGGTACAATGCCTATTTGTCCACCTCCACACTACAGGTTTAATTGCAACCTCCTGTTCATATGATTTGGGTCTCACGATGCATTGAGAAGTTTTTTAAGAGCCTGAATTTTGAAGGCTGATGGTGTCAAGGTTGAAAGTGGTGTAAGTGAAACATCCCCTAAAGAGATTAAGAAAACCTAGATGCCCCAATTAATTGGAGGATTGGGTTGTCCAGATGAATGAGAACAAGATGAGTCCTAGCCAATCAGAAAAAGAAAACTATATTCCCTTACGTTAAAAAGAAAGAATATATTAAAGCTATAAAAAAGAATGATAAAATAGAGTTAGTAATACAGTTAAATAGCCTGAGACTTTATAGATCAAAAAAAACACTAGAGGGAAATCAAAGGAATTAGATAATCTTAATCCTAACACTAGGAGATGAGTTTTGTGATGAACAAAAAAGCTGTTTTTTGCCTTGTGGAAGCTTTTAACATCTGATAAAGATTGTAAAAAGGAGTAACAAAAACTAAATGGGAACATTGCTAAGGGTAAGTCCCCTCAAATTCTCATAGGAATTGTCTTTTAACCCTTATCCAAAAAAGAACTTTGTTCACCAAAGCAGTCTTAATGAAAACTGGGATGATACCCAGTTTAATGGAATGCAAGCCAAAGACTGCAATATAATGCGACAAGTGGGAAATATGTTTTTAATGTGCGTTAAAGCATCACATGTTTGGGTCACTGCATGCCAAAGAAACAGAGTGGTAGAACATGTATCCAAAAACCATCAGTGCATCAGTTACATTGAAAAGATTGATACATTGATGCTCAAGGAGATACAATGTCTGTGATGGCCTGGGGGTTTTCCCATAAGAAGATGTTTGGAGATCCTTCCAAACAGGGGAGGATATGAAAAATGCTCATATTAAAGAAGATCACCTTTTATTCAGATGGATGCACAGGCTCATGGAAGGCAAGAGTGCAGCAAAGAAAAAGAAGAATCCAGATGATGAAGTGCAAGCAAAATCAGAAAGACCAAGTAGGATAAAGTGTTTAGAAGAATCCTCTCAAATGAAGGTTTAATTCAAGAAACTTGATGATTTGGAGGCAAATCACAAGTTTAGGGGAGGATTGTTGGGAAATAAACACTTCATAGTTTGTACTACTAAGCTAAGAGTTAGTACTGCCAAACCAACAGTTAGTACTGTTAGAAGAAAAAGTAGTTTTAGTACTATCTTAACGCTCAAGATAACAATCTGTTCAGTACTAAACTAAGTCAGTTAGTACTACTAGAGTAAGTAGTACTGTTAAGTACTTAACTTTAAGGCTTGTTGAAGAACTTAGTACTGGCAAGTGTAATAAGTTTAGTACTACTGATGAAGATTAAATGCTGCCTGAAGAGTTAAAGCTTGCTAACAAAGATTAAATGAATTCAAGTCAAAGCTGTTGAAGAGACTACAGCTATGTGAAGAGATAAGTATGAGTTATTTTTAGGAAAGATTATTGATTAATAGAAAAGATCTTGTATATCTTTTAGTATGGTATGTTGTAATTGGTAGCCTTGACCTATGACTCCTTGTAAATCTAATAAAAGGGGAGATCATAAGTCATAAGAAAAGATTAGACAATCAAAATACTTCTCATACACATCTCTCTTAGAATTCATAGCTTTTTCAAGGTTGTTAAACCTCTAGACTTAAGAAAAAGTTACCTCGTATTGTTATCATTAAATAATTATTGAAGCTTGTTGGTTTATATTGTTTCTTCCTACTACAATCATTATTACTGTTTCATTGGTATTTCTTCTTAGTGGTATAAACTAGATTCCAACATAGTTTATATCATCAACACAAAGCTTCACACTAATAACCTTTGGATTTTATCCAAGGACAAGGATACTAAACCCTTATATCTAACTAAGGAGGTTAAAGATCTGTTTCAAGTTGGGATCTAACAAGCAATAATTCCAATTAATAACAAAAAGCTTTGATGATATTTTTAGAAGTTATTTGACAAAAGCCTATGAAGAGGGTAAAACACATTTGTAGATAGGAACAGAATTGGTGGAAGCAGTGAAGTAAGAGCAGAAGGTATGAGACAAGAGCAAGAAAGGAAGTTCAAAAGAGAGCAGGAGATGGAGGTTTAAGAAAAAGAGAATGCCAAAGAAGAAAAGTGGAATGAATGACAAAGGAAACAAAAAGAGCTAAAAGAAGAAAGAAGGTCTAAATGAAGTTATTCCAGAATGAAGAAAGAGGATACACTTTGAGCTTATTCCTTTGGCTGTTAAGTCTCAAGCATTGCTGACCTTAGAAGATCAATAAAGAGAGGAAAGAAAAAAGCTATTACAGATAAATAGGGAGATGGGAAGTTCAAAGAATGTCCTTAGTGTTTCGTCCATATGCTTTAAAGTTTGAACAAGAATAAGACTTTAGGAAACCTTTGTACTAGTTGGTAAAAGCTAAGTATGGATCAACAAGACCAGTAGAGGACTTGGATTTAGTTTTATATATAGATTTGAAGACAATATTTGAACCACATGTAGAGGATAATGTATGGAAAATCAACCAGACTACAGAGTATTAGATTGGAAGCTTTCATGAATTCAGTAGAAGTACATTTCATTTAGGAAAGCAAAAATGTACCACATTCATAGTTAGGTAAGAAAAGAGATATCCTCTACAGCACCTAACAAATCCACATATATGCTAAACAGGGAAGCTGCAAGCTAATCCAATTAATAATGAATGTGTTTTATCACTCTTAAGCTCATCACAAAACAGCTCAAGAATCAATGAAGTGTTTGGAAGCATCCTCCTGGTAATTGATGAAGATTTGAATGAAACTTAATGATTTTAAAGAAGAATATCAAGTTTAAGGGAGGATTGTTAGGATTAAAAGTCTTTATAGAGTTACTACTGCTCAGGTTAGTGTTACTACTGCTAGCACAAAAATAATGAAAAATATGCTAAGTATAGTACTGCTAGTGTAACTTAGTTACTATTTCTAGTGTAACTTAGTACTTCTAGTATATGTTACTACTCCTAAAGTAAAGTTAGTACTGCTGGTGAAGATTGAAGAAAATATTCTAAGTAGTTAATGTCGCTTGTACACGGTTAATGTTGTTGGTGTATAAGTTACTGACTTGCTGGTGTTCAAGTTTAATGTTTCCTGGTACAAGAATACAAACTGCTTAAAGATAAGAACTCACTGAAGAGTTTCTAATTCTACTATTAGAGAATGGATAAAGGCAGAAGAAAGGATAAAGATTGTTTGGAGAACAAGATTACTTACATGATAAGTATTAGTTATTTATAGAATAGATCATAGATAATATTCTAAGTCTTAGGAATATATTGTAAATCGACTAGGACTCCTTGGTGTATAAAAAGAGGTCCTAGGGCGTAGAGTTTGATATCAGAAATCTTTTGTTTTGATATTGTTATAGCTTCAAGGTTTTGTAACCCTAATACTAGTTAGAGTATTCGTATTAATATATTGAAGCTTTGTTTTTTGTTTTAATCTAGTGTTTTTCATTAGATTACGTTCTATTGCATATCTTCTTATTGATCAATATTAGATTCTGCATATCTTTGGATATATTTTTACAAAGTTTCCTACCACAGTTGTGTTAGGATTTATCTTGGTCATAACTAAACCTTAACACAAGCTAAGGAATTCAAGGATCTATTCATGTAGGATCAACATCAGATAAAAACCATTCCTTTAGGTTCAAAACGGTAAAAAGATGCTATGGGATCCACTTGGTTCTCGCGATAGCTCAGATTAGCATAGCGTATTTCCTCTTGTGACTGTGCACAATGTAGTGTCCCAAATTCTTTAGTGACAGGACTAAAGATCCTATCTTCAGTTCATGCGTCAAAACATGTTCGAAGGGATCAATAAAACAATTAAACAAGGAAGCAAATGCATATTGAATTAATAATAGTCAATGCATAAAATATAGCTACCTCATATTTTAGTCATTGTACAATATTTGTTAATTCCAACAATTTATTTTTAGGGTTTTACAACAGCCGTTGCTTTTAAATCGTAATCGTTAGGCTAAAATTCGCGAAACTAAAAAATGATTCATTTCCAATGAAAAACGGGACATTAAACAATTAAAGTTACATCAAGAAAAGTTTTAATATGTTTATTATGAGGATATTTAATAACTTTTGTTCATTTATTTTTATTGCTACGTAAAATGCGTAATTTCGCGATAAAAACGCGTTTTTGGCTTCCCAGAAAGCCCCTAAAACTTATCTACGTACCTTAAAACAAATACCCAAAATTATACCCAATACTCAAAAGTTACAAAAAATACTATCCTATATGTAAATGTGGCCGGATATAAAGGGATAGGACCAAGAAAAATATCTAGTCCAAAGTACCTTCCTTGAATTCATGGGATGATTCCCCATTTTAGGGGAACAAACCACTTACACCTTGTAAGAACCCAACCTCCCCCCCCTATGGCCCCTCTTACACATGAGTTAGCAAGTAACCATGGTTAAGTTACTTAGATATTTTCACTATAAAAGCTAGCAACTAACACATAGAGTTCATATCAAAAGTGTGAAATCACAAAAACTTTCCCATTTTCTCTTATACATGCCACGGCTCAAAACCCTTGCCAAACCAAATCCATAGCTTGATTTTCTATCATTATACAAGCACACACACATCATATCTAAGGTATTCTAAGGTGTTTTCAAGAAGTTTTGGTTCCCCATTTGCAAGCAAGGAAATTCAAGAAAAGGAAGAAAGGGTGTAACTTGGGAAAAAATTATGGGTTTTTATTCACCTTATATTTTCAAGCCAATTATGTGTTAAGCACAAGGTGTTTGATTGTATAATTCTCATCTCTACATCACCACAACAAGGTTATATTAAAGCTTAATTATTTCATAACCAAGATTTTGATGTGTCATTGATTTAATTAGCCAAAAATCACCATTTTAGGGTATATTTGAATATTGTAAAATGGAATTTTTTACATAATGATAAATGTTTTGTACAACTTATTTCATGGTCCATGAATTGGATGATAAAAATGGTTAAAAGGAATTTATAAGTGTTTTAACATGAATGTGGGGCCTTAAGAAGTAAAAACTATATAGGGAACAAATTAGGGTTTATTCTAAAAGGTTTTCTTATTAATATAATATGATAGTATGCAAGGACCTTGTGTTCTCTGATACTAGGACCTCTTGGATAAAATATGACTTTAATGACCTAATATATGTAGACATAAGATATTAAGGGTTTCTAAAGGTGTTTGTAACAAAGTGTGTAAAGCTAAAAAGTCCTAAAAAAAACAATTTTTAACACATTTGTGAAAAAAATATCTTAGGGGCTGTTGAAATTCGAAAATTTACATATATGTTTTTATGATTTTAATAAAAATACAACATGTCACAAGGATGCGATTGGTCAGAAAAGGAACACGAAAAACCAAATTAAGTAACGAAGAAGATACGCAATTTTTACAAGTTTACGATAGTTTAATAATTTTATAAACAATTTTTATAAAAAGGTACAATTCACCAACAGAAAGCTATACTTTATTAAACATCCATATATTGATTTAAAACTTTCAATTACGAGAACGTACTTTCGAAAGAATCAACCTAAAAACGGAGCTATAACGAATAAGATTACGACAAAAAATCGGGTTTTTACCGTTTAATTAAAGTATAAAATTAAAATTTATAGCTGTTTGTGAACAGTAAAAACACTATTCAACACAGAAATCTCCAAAAACCCTAAAAATGAGATTTTATGATCACTCGACCTTAATACGAAAGCGTGGGCGTAAGAAAACGCCGAGAAAACGGGCTTAAAACGACAAAAGTTATTTCATTTTTACTAAAGGCGTAATTTTATAAAACGTGTGTTTACTTTATAATAACGATTTTACTTAAACAAATTAGATGGTGATATAGCTTAATATAGATAAATAATATATATATATATAATATATATATATTATATATATATATATATAATATAATATATATCTAATTTAGTGAGTTTTATCAAGTGGGCTATATACTAGCGATTTTATAATGAGGGCCTTCTTCGGATGGCGTATTGACCGAGTTTTTTGGATTCAAGATTTAAAAGTGGTCCTAACTTCTCGTACGTCATGTCATGACCTCGTTAAATTATGATAGCCCGAACGATAGTACGATAATTAACTATATAGGAATATATACAGTTTGTTTTGTAGACAAACGTTCTTGAATACTGATTCGACCTTATATTAAACGTAAGGTTGCATCGAGCATTAGCGTGACGCGTTTTTTTACTTGGGATATTTTGGTTTACAATTTACACACTCGAGGTGAGGTTCATAGCCCCCCATGTTTTTATAATTATTTAAATTACAATTTTTTGAGGTGAGAAAACATATGCATTTTTTATACAAATTGGACGCAAGTGTACATTTTTAATCGGTGGATTAACGTTTTGCTAAGTAACGATAACCCACTATGCCCCATTGAATCATGAAACCTGTCAATTACTGGAAATGTGAGCATGAAATGATTAATAATAGATCATTTGGATTGACCCTTCCCCCCAATTTGGTGACTAGCTATCCACTGGAAACGAACCGTATAATCATGTCGGATACTGGAAGTTAACTGGTATGAAACAACATTCACGAGGCATGGTAGGCAAATAATATTTTATATAATGTAATCAATTATGTCGAGCTTCGGTGTCCATGAGCTTTAGTATACGTAATTAACTTTTGTTGATGTCTTGCATCATTGCATTATACTAGGAAAGTCTTTGCGGCCTCATAAATACAATTACATAAACCTATGAATTCACCAACTTTTATGTGACATTTTTTAAATGCAATGTTTTTTCAGGAGTCATTACGCCACGAGGTGCGAAGGATACATTGGTGTTATATTATGAAATCCCCAATAGCATTAAAGAATTTAGTCCGCAATACATTTTTGTGTATCTGTATAGGCCTGAAATTCTTTTTAATAAATATCAAAGTAAACTAAGTTAAAGCTTCGGGGCCTTTTTTTGTAACACATACCTATTAAATCCATTGTAATAAGTTTTTAACCGACTTTTTTTTTTTTTTTTTTTTTTTATTTTTGGTCCGTTCTCTTAATAAATCTTGTGTTTGTTGATCTGAAAAGTAACACGCCCCGGACCCTTATTCCGCTGCGACCCAATTTGGGGGTGTTACAGATTGGTATCAAGAGCCAAGGTTATAGAGAACCAGGTCAAATGTTTTTGCTGGACTATAACCGTTTTCAAACATTGCATTCATACAAAGGGGTTTTCACGGGACATACATACACTAATTGTGCATTAGTCGGTTAGGCTAGATACATGCATGATTGATATTCATGATTGATACATGTTATAATATAAATGTATATTACTATAAGAGTCTTATATTAGCATACTTATATAAGCTAATTTTGATTTCAGATATTATCATGTCAGATTCTGAGCATTCTACAGTTACATACACATCAGTATCCGAGGACGATTCAGACATCGGTTCACCAGGAGTCGATGGACCACCCATTATGCCAGAGGACCCATATGCTTACATAATGGCTGCTTATGAGGTTCCACCATCGCCTGACTACATACCTGGCCCTGAGGTTCCACCATCGCCTGACTACATACCTGGCCCTGAGGTTCCACCATCGCCGGACTACATACCTGGCCCCGAGGAGCCGCAGTCACCTCCCCCACTGGACTTTGTTCCTGAGCCGATGTACCCTGAGTACATGCCACAGGAGGATGAGATACTCCCGGCCGAGGAGCAGCCACTACCTGCTGCTGCTGCCTCACCCACTGCAGATTCACCAGGATATGTTCCTGAGTCTGATCCGGAGGAGGAGCCGGAGGAGGACGATGAGGATCCCGAGGAGGATCCAGCTGACTACCCTGCTGATGGGGATGATGATGATGATGAGGAGGAGGAGGAGGAGCACCCAGCTCCGGCCGACTCTGTCCCACCTGTACACCGTATGACCGCCAGGATATCTATCCGGGATGAGCCATCCATATCACTTCCTCCTAGGGAAGAGGTCGAGAGACTTCTTGCCTTAACCACCCCACCACCATCACCACTTACTCCACTATCATCTCCATTACCACAGATACCATCACCACCACCCAATAGCCCTACTCATATTGAGATTCCCGAGAGTTGTTTACCGCTTCGGAAGAGGGTGCGTTTTGCTTCTCCCACCCCTAGTCATGAGGTCGGGGAGAGTTCAGCAGCCGGTGCTGCTAGGCAGGACGGACCTGCCGTAGCTAGGGAAGACCCTTATTCCGTAGCAAGGGGAGACCTTTATGGATTCGTCGATATGGTAGATGTCGCTCCTGGACATCTGATGTCTAGGGAGTTAGACTATGGCATTACGGATACATGGGATGATCTGGTAGGAGCCATCGATGAGATTGCACCGACCACCCTAGAGGGGGTCAATCAGAGGGTTACCGATCTTGCTACCATTGTTGAGGAGGAGACTACCATCATGTATGGTATTATGGAGGATGCTCAAGATGACCGGTCTCAACTGAGAGGCCGAGTCAACTTGTTGTATAGGGATAGGCATGTTCATCGTCGTTTAGCAGTAATGATAGAGAGAGAGAGGCTAAGATGGCTCGTGAGGCTTGGGGACTATCCATGGATGCTAGCGACTATGCACGTTCAGATGTTATGTCATTACGTACTACGGTAGTGGCGCAGAGTGCATTGATTTCAGAGTTACAGTCAGCAGATCACAGGAGACAGAGGGTGATTTCAGAGTTGTTGGCATCAGACCACAAGAGACAGGTTCAGTTGACTAAGACATTGAGGTTGCTGAAAGGACTACAGACACAGATGGTCGAGTTTCAGAGGCAGCATGGACCCGCAAAAGGTCCGGCACAGCCTGATGCACCAGGAGAGGCTGGTAGCAGTTCCTAGATTTGGTTATGTTGTAGCTATGCTATGCAGCCTGTTAAGTATTATGGGTTATTCCCAGCTAGCAGACTGTATAGATCTTTTGTTTTGTTTAGCTACCCAGTATAGGTCTTTTGTTCAGGTATTATCTACCTTGTACAGCATACTAAGTGTTACGGGTATATCCCGGCTAGTATGGCTTTAGGTTGTTTCTTTTGTCTTGTAACCTAAGTGTAGTAATCATCTTGTATCTGAACCGAACATGTATGTTTTTCCAAGTTATATATGAAATGGACGGATTACGTTATCTATGAAATCGAATTTATTATAAATGAATGTCGATTTGGTTATACCACGATTAATTTCAATAACAGTTGTACATTTCACTGTGTGATGTGATCTCGTTTTTATTTAATGTGTATATGTTATGTCATAGTTATGATTTTATGAAATCTAACGGGTATTATGTTTTCTTGTGATTTAAAGAAAATGGCACCAAAGAGAAAGACCACGAGGTTAAACCCAGATGCAACACCAACACCAGTCACAGACACTCATACCACTACATCTGTCACCAACGCCCAAATTCAGGCAATGATTAACGAAGGCGTTACTGCTGCACTGGCAGCACGTGATGCAACCAGAAATGGCGATGATAGCCATACTTCAGGAACGGGTGCCAGAAGGCCTGTGCAAGTTGCTCGTGAATGCACCTACCCGGACTTCCTAAAATGCCAACCCTTGAACTTCAAGGGCACTGAGGGAGTTGTCGGACTCACTCAGTGGTTCGAAAAGATGGAATCTGTTTACAGCATAAGCAACTGTACAGTAGCATGCCAGGTCAAATTTGCTACGTGTACCCTGCAAGGAAATGCTCTTACATGGTGGAACTCCCATGTTAAGACCACTACTCCTGAAGCTGCCCATGCAATGCCATGGAGGACACTGAAAAAGATGATGACAGACAAATACTGCCCAAGGGGCGAAATTAAGAAACTGGAGTTCGAAATGTGGAATTTGAAGGTAAAGGGTAACGATGTGGTAGCTTATAGCCAACGTTTCCAAGAACTGGCACTAATGTGCGATCGGATGTTTCCGGAAGAAATAGACCAAGTTGAGAAATATGTCGGTGGCTTGCCCGACACGATCCATGGCAGTGTGATGGCGACTAAGCCAAAAACTATGCAGGATGCCATTGAGTTCGCCACTGAACTCATGGACAAAAAGATCAACACTTGGGCTGAACGTCAGGCTGACAACAAAAGAAAGTCTGATGACACTGCCAGGAACAACCAGAATCAGCAACCAAACAAGAGACAAAACACTAGAAGAGCTTATGCCACAGGAAATGGTGATAGAAAACCATACGGAGGGCCTAAACCTCTGTGTTCCAAATGTAACTATCACCATGAGGGTCCTTGTGCTCCCAAATGCAGCAAGTGCAACCGATTTGGTCATTTAGGTCGTGACTGCAGGAGTCCCCCAAATGTCAACACTGGGGCTAATCAGAGGGCTTGTTTTGAATGTGGTGCTCAAGGGCATTTCAAGAAGGATTGCCCAAAATTGAAGAACAACAACAACCGGGGTAATCAGGCTGGAAATGCCAAGGCTCAGGCAAAGGTGTATGCCGTGGGCAATGCAGGGGCAAACCCAGACAACAATGTCGTCACGGGGTACGTTTTCTCTTAAACAACGAATCTGATATGATCTATTTTATTTGATACCGGTGCCGATAGGAGTTTTGTATCTACTGCATTTAGCTCTCGAATTATTATCACTCCGACTGCATTAGAATCTTGATTATAATGTCGAACTAACCGACGGGGCGAAATAGTTGGGTGTAAAACACTATTATCCGGGGTTTGTACTGTTAAACCTCTTAATCATACTTTCAACATAGACCTAATGCCGTAGAACTAAGTAGTTTTGAACGGTAATTGGTACATGGATTCTGGTTGGCAAAAGTACCATGCCGTATTTGTTTGGGCGGAAAAGATCGTTCGGTATTTCCTTTTGGAGACGAAATTTTAATATAGTTCGTGGTGACGGAAGAAGCAATATACACGGGGACCGATTAACATCATCTAGTGTGCTAAGGCTCAAGAAAATATTTACGAAGGGATGTCACGTATTCTTAGCAAATAATCACCGCAATCCAAAGATGAAGACAAGTCAAAGGAGAAAACGACTTGATGATGTGCCAGTTGGTCAGAATTTCTTGAGTCTTTCTTGAGGTCTTGCACGGGGGTATACCACCCATGACAAGTGGTGTTTCGAATCGATTTGGTACCGGGTGCTACACCTGTAGCCCGAGCACCATATAGATTAGCACCATCCGAAATGAAGGATACTAGCACAGAGCAACTGCAGGGATTACGGACAAAGGCCTCATTATGAACAAGTTCTCAACCCTGGGGAGCTCCGGTTTGGTTTGTAAGAAGAATGAGAGGAGAAAGATGGGGTCTTTTCGGCAATGGGCAGCGATTACAGGAATTGAAACAAACTGACAGTGAAGAACCGCTAACCTATCCTAAGGATCGATATGACCTTATTCACTAGCTGCAAAAGGGTCGTGTATTTATTCAAGATCGATCTAAGGTCAGGGTATCACCCAGTTGAGTGTTCGAGAAGAAGACATTCCCAAACTGCATTAGGATCGATACGGTCACTATGAATTTCAAGTCCATGTCTTTGGTTTAATAATGCACCGGCCGGTTATTCATAGACCTTATGAACCGGGGTGTGTAATCGTTATTGGACCAAAGTTTTTAATTGGCTTCATCGATAACATTTTTGATCTACTCCAAAAAGTAAGAAGAATCATGAAGACACACCCTTTAGGCAGTCTTGAAATGCTAAAGAGGAAGAATTGTTCGCCAAGTTCTCAAGTTGTGAATTCTGGATTTCCAGGCGTACTATTCCTCGGTCACGGTGATTGATCTGTAGAGGTTTTAAGTTGACCTGCCAAGATTGATCTATCAAAGATTGGGCGTTCTCTAAAACACCAAAGGAGATTCGCCTATTCTTAGGGCCTTGCCGGCTATTATAGAAGATTCATTGATTTTGAAAGGGTGGTTTTCAAGATCGCAAGACAATGACCAAACTAACCAGGAAAGGTGTCAAGTTTGATTGGGGCGATAATCTAGAAGCAGCTTTTCAACTATTGACAACAGAATCTGTGCAGTGCACAATCCTTCTGCCTTAGCTGAGGGAAGCGAAAGATTTACTCGCTATGCGATGCTTCAAAAGAAGGGTTTGGGCGCTGTGTTGATGCAAAGAGAAAAGGTGATTTCTTATGCATCACGCTAGTTAAAAATTCTGAAAAGAAAACCTATACGAATCATGATTCTAGAACATGGCCGGCTAGTAGTGTTCGCTCTAAAAATTTTGGAGGCATATCTGTCGGAAAACCAAGTGCACAGGTGTTCACTGGCCTCACACAAGGGTTACAACTACATTTCTTGATCAGAGGAATTAAATATGATTGCAACGTCGCTGGTTTGAGTTGGCTTGGGTGATTACGATTGCGAAATTCGTTATCACCCAGGGAAGGCGAATGTTGTTGCTGATGCTCTGAGCAGGAAGGAACGAGAACCACTAAGGGTTCGGGCCTTAGTGAGGACTATTGGCTTGTTTCCTAAACAAATCTTGGAAAGCTCAGACTGAAGCACGAAAGCCAGAGAACATCAAGAAGGAGGATGTTGGAGGTATATTGGTTGAGAATTCAAAAGATCCGGAGAAACTTAGAACGGAAAAGTTGGAACCACGTGCGGATGGAACTCTGTGCTTAAATGGCAGGAGTTGGTTACCATGTTATGGTGACTTAAGGACTGTGATCATGCACGCGTCCCACAAGTCTAAATAACTTCATGCTCGGGTTCTGACAAATGATTTACCAGGGATATAAGAAGCTCTATTCGGTGGCCCAATATGAAAGCCAACATCGCCAACTGATGTTAGATATGTATTGACCATGTGCTAGGTCAAGCCGAACACAAGAGGATCCATCGGGTTTTGTTTTACGTTAAACCGAGATACCTCAATTGAAGTGGGACACATCACGATGGTACTTGTTGTCACAAAGCTTCCTTAAGTCGTCACAGGGTTTATTAACACTATTTAGGGTGGATCGTGACCCGACTTACAAAGTAACTGCTTTGTTATGCAATGAGGGAAACGGATCACCTGGATAACATGCTGCCGGGGATGTACCTAAAGGAGGTAGCACGCAGCATGGAATACTGTCTTAATTATCTTGATCGTGACCCTCGCTTTCTCATCAATTTCTGGAAGTCACTTCAGAAGGTTTGGGTACAAGTTTGGTTATGAGTACTGATATCATTCAGAAACCGAGGACAAAGCGAGAGAACCATCCAAACTCTCGAGGATATCGCTAAGTGCTTGCTATTCACTTGGAAAATGTTGGGTTAAACATTTGCCATTGGTCGAGTTTTCATACAATAACAGTTATCATGCTAGCATTAAGGCTGTACCATTTGAAGCACTTTATGGTTGAAAGTGTCGTTCACCCGTGTGTTGGGCCGAGGTTAGACAAGTTCAACTCACTAGTCCATAATTAGTGCAAGAAACAACGGAGAGGGTCATCCAGATCAAACAAATGATTCAAACCACTTGCGATCGACAAAAGAGCTACGCCGGATTTAAAAGCGTTTAAATCGATGAAGTTTCAAAGTTGGAGATAAAGTTATGCTAAAGGTTTCGGCCTTGGAAAGGGGTCGTACGTTTCGTTTTGCAACGGGGGAAGTTAAACCCCAGATATGTCAGACCTTTCAAGGTGTTGAAAAAGGTTAGAGCCGTTGCTTACAAGCTTGGGCTTCCTCAAGAGCTGAGCAGGGTCTACAGTATGTTTCATGTATCCAACTTGAAGAAATGTTATTCTGACGATCCATTAGTCGTTCCGTTGGAAGGACTCCAGTGCATGACCAAGCTTCATTTTGTTTGAAGAGCTGTGGAAGTTCATGGATCGCGAAAAGTCAATGCAATTGAGGCGAAGCCTCAGCTTCTTGTACTAATTGTCAAGGGTCGATTGGAACTCTAGGCGGGGCCTGCGGTTTACACTGGGAACGTGGAAGATCAATTCACTGAAGAAAATATCCACACCTCTTCACCAAGACTGCACCGTCGTCAAGTGCCGTGTCATAAGCCTTGAGGACAAGGCTCATTTAATGGGGGAAGACTATAACACCTCGTGTTTTAGGTCATTGTATGAATTTAAAATGTTAAAAAAAAATAATTGTCACATTATTTTTAGGGTTTACGCGTTTTCTCTTAAACTATAAACGTTAAGTTAAACTCGCGTACTACAAAATGATCATTCAATTAAACGGCATTAAAAGATTAAATGTTTACATCAGCAAGTGTTATATCGATGTATTATGTGGATAATTAATAACATTGTTCATATTTATTTTTATTGGATACGTAAAATACTTTCGTTTCGCCTATAAAAACGCGTTTGGATTCCGGAAGGCACCAAAACCTAAGACGCTTAAAGAATACCCCGATTATACCCAATACCCTAAATAATCAATATAACATCACAGGGAGCCTATGTGGCCGAAATTTTCAAGGATTGGACCAAGAATTTTCAAACTTGCTCAAAATATTCTAGGTTAAGAAAGATCATAGGAACCAACTATTACACCCTGGACCACTTGACCTAATTAACCTTGTGCAAGGGTTAGAAGTGTACCATGGTTAGGTTAATTAGATATTTTCACTATTAAATAGCATGCATTGCACTCTTTCTTTTCATAAACACTTAACCAGTGAAATCACAAAATCTCTCCTTTGATCCTTCTATTATTTTTATTTATGAAGTTATATAAATTTTAAATTTTTAATTAGTATTTCTAAATATTTTATAATATAAAATCTTAACATTCTTTTTACCCACGGCTCAAAATTGTTATTTTGGGTAATCCATTGCTTGATTTTCTATCATTATACAAGATCCTCGGCATCATAATTAAGGTATTCTAAGGTGGTTCCAAGATTTTGTTCACCATTTGCAAAGGAAGGAATCAAGAAAGAAGAAAGGGTTTACTGGAAAATTAGGGTTCAATTCTAATTTTCTAACAAGAGTTTGAACTCACATGGGTCCTGTGTGATTTGGTTTTTTTTCTCTACTACATCCACACCAAGGATTATATATATAAGCTTTAATCTTTCATACTAAGATTTTAAGTGTTCATATGTATATATCTTAGTTAAATACCATCTAGGGTACTTTTGAATAGTAAAATTAGATTTCTACTATGATTAATGTTTTGTACACTTATTTACAATGTCATATGGATGATAATTATTTTGTTAGAGAATGATTATAAGTTTTTTAACATAATGCTTAGAGTAAATGTTAAGTGCAAATTAGGTTTTTCTAAAGTCAACTTATGGTTACAAGGTAAAAATGGTATAAAATAACATTGTTTAATCCTTGTTTATCTTGGACTCACATGAACAAAAACAGTGACTAATGTTCCTAATATATGTGAGACATAAGATGTTAAGGGTTCTAAATGGGGTTGTAACAAAGTGGTAACAAAAAAGTCCTAACAAACAAGTTTTATAACATTTTGGAAAAAAAAAATCTTAAGGGGTGTTTGTAATTCGAAATTTAATATATGTTTTATGATTTTAAAAATACTACATGTCACAAGGATCGTTGGGTCAGTAAAAGAGCTCGTTACTCGAAATAACCAATTAAATAACGGAAGAGATCACCATTTACAAGTATACTATAGTTAATTACTTTTATAAACAATTTTTATAAAAAAGTCTATTCACCACAGAAACTTATACTTTATAAACATCATATAAAACCAAAACTTTCAATTTCGAGAAAAGTGACTCGTATGAATCACTAATAAATGGTCAAGCTTATAACGAATAAGATACGACAAAAAACGGGTTGGTTTTACGTTAATTAAAAGTATAAAAATAAATTTATAGCTGTTGTGAACAGTAAAAACACTATTTATCACAGAATCTCGAAAACTTAAAAATGCAATATTATGATCACTCGTCTTAATACAAAAGCGTGGGCGTAAGAAACGCGAGAAACGGACTTAAAACGATAAATTTATGTCATTTTTACTAAAGGCGTAATTATAAATGTTTTTACTTTATAATTACGATTTCACTTAAACGATTAGATGGTGATATAGCTATATAGAAATATATATGTTATTAGTTATCAAAGTGCTATATTACTAGGGAATTTCATAATGAGGCTTCTTCGGATGACGTATTGACGAGTTGTTGGATTTACGATTTAAAGTGTCCTAACTCCTCGTACGTCATGTCATGACCTCTTAAATTATGATAGCCCGAACGATAGTACGATGATAACTATATAGGATTATATACAGTTGTTGTTAGACAACTGATCTACTCTGACTACACCTTAAAATATATATATAATATAATAAAATATCAAATATATAGTAAGAATAGTCTAAAAGCAGAGTC
>BQNB010130520.1:0-18930 GCA_026074375.1 Tanacetum coccineum
GCACAAATCACGATCCTTTTCGTTTCTATGTGTTTAGGTTTTTTGTCGGTTTTTCACACTGTATCTCACATGTATAATGTGATCTCCTATTTATAGGAGAATACTCAAAACCCTAGTCAAAGAATTATGAGAGATTATAGGAGATATAATCTCATCCATAATTAGACTCCTTGATTTTAGGTATTAGTAGTTACATGATCATATTAATCGTGGTCATTAAATGTGATTGTAACTTACCATATGAAATGGTCAAAACTGTTACAAGCCATTAATTCATATTAATGAGTTATTCCTTCAGCATCCTGAACATTTTGCTAACTCACTAAAGAGTATACAAGCTGAAGGTTCAAAACTAAAAAGACTCACTGATGAGTTAACCCGATGAGGATACTTCCTCTAATGGATTAATCCCTGATGAATATCCTTCAGTCCAGAGTTACTCACTGAAGAGTGAAATTACTGAAGTTCATCAGCGACATGAATTCCTTTTAACCACTATCTGAGTCAGGGTGTTTAGTGACCTATGGGAGTACACTCCGTACCTCCAGTCCCTTAACCGGTATGAACTGAACCCTCATTGAACTAAATTTCCAACAAACTCATGCAGTCATGCTTATTCATGAATATGTTTCCTTAATTGACTACAAGGATATTGTTATACTACAAAGATTGTCTACCATATGTTTCCACCTTACTGCGGGTGTAATGGTCCCCCATTAACTACCGCGAACTCAGCGTTACATGAGTTTCTTTCTCCATCACCAGCTCTACATCAGTTATAATTAAGGGTGTCAATCGGGTTGATCTGGTTGGGTTCGGGTCAATTCGGTTCGAGGCTAAAAAATATACTCGAACCCGACCCTATTTAGAACTCAGGTTAATCAGGTTCGGGTAGGGTCAAATCAGGTTAGGCCAATTCAGGTTTGGGTGGACCCGAATATAAGTAAAATGATTAAAAATCTACTTACTTTAATATGTTTACAATGTAAAAGTGTTAGTCGAGTCAGGTTGGTTGGGTTCTGGTTAATTTGGGTCGAAGCTAAAAAAACATACCCGAACCTGATCCTATCTAGAACTCGGGTTAGTCGGGTTGACCCGAATTGACCGAAATAGGATTATTGTCCCGAATGCCCCGACCCGAATAGGCTTATTTGGGTTTGGGTCAGTTTTTTTGACACCGATAGTTATAACTGAAGTATAACACAATTTGATCTTTATTATTAAACCCAAATCTTAATTTGAATCAAAACAACAATATAAACTGATTTCAATCAGTTTAATCAAACAACCATAAATCTCCACCACTGCTATTCAGGTATGGAGCTATTATCTATATGATATTAGTTCTATTACAAACCAGAAAACAATAAGAAGTTCAAAGATCAAGATGATCTCAAAGAATTAGGGTTACAAAAGAGAGAGATCGATTTTTTCTAGAGAGAGAGAGATGAGAGATCAGAACCACCAAAATCTGGAGGTCAAAGCTCCTTTTATAGGAGCTTGACCTGATATGAGAACCAACAAATAGCAAGAAAGCCCCTTCATCTTTACACAATCTTCAAACTTGGGCCCAAAGCTTCTTCCAAAGCTATAACTAAAACATACAATTTGACACAATAAGTCCCTGTAATAAATGTTTACCACAAGAGACTATATATTTCAACATCCCCCTTAGTCTCAACCTGGTAAACATCATAAATTCTAAGTTTTTTTAACCAACTCATTGTGCTGAACTGTATCCAACCCCTTAGTCAGAATATTTGCAATTTGATTTGCAGACTCCACTTTAATAGTTTTAACAACACCTTTCAAAAAAAATTCTCTAACAAAATGCAAGTTGATGTTAGTTTTAAATACATATAAAATAATTTACTTATAGAGAAATTAAGGAAATCCCCAAGTATCCCTTGGACAATTCCACTCACAAAGATATATATATATATAATACGTATATTACCGGATAAGTATGATCACCCGGGTCGTTTCCCCAACGACTAGTGAAATTGAATCCTCGTTTAAGTCCGGATTATGATTTGAATAAGCAAATGGATGATTTGATAATCTAAAGCAACAACTAAATTGGACAATTAAAAACAATTAAACAATTAACTAATACGGGAAACAATTAAAACGCGACAAGTAAGCAAGTAAACTAATTTTAACCCCTAAAAATGTAAACTAAAATTCTAAACCTAAGATAGGACAAAAGAAAATTTTAGGAAAAAGAAAAACATTTTTTTGATTATTTTTGAATTTATTATGAATTAAAAATTATTTTAATCTAATTAAATCCTGAAGCAAGAGCTCAATACTCTGCTTCAGTTGAGGACTTGAGAGAGTATTTTGTTTCTTACTTTTCCAAGAAACAAAGGAGTTATTTAAGAAAACACAATAGCCAGTAACAGATTTTCTTGTGACAATACATTTAGCCCAATCAGCATCAGAAAAAGCTGTTAGAAACATACCAGAAGTCTTGAGAATATGAATACCCAAACCTAGACAGCTTTTATTATATCTCAATATTTGAAAGCAATCTTAAGGTGAGATTTCAAAGGTGAATGCATAAATTAACTTAAACAATGCACGTCATATGATATATCAGATCTATAGTCAAATAAATCAATTTGCCCATTAACTTCTGATAATCAGTGATGTTATCAAGTAAAGGATCAATTCAGTTTCATAAGCCTCATTAGAAATAAAAATTTTAGACATTAAGGGAGTTTTAGCAGGTTTACATGCAAGCATACCATACTCTAACAACAAGTCAAGCACATACTTTCTTTGATTAAGGCAGATACCCTTCTTAGTATCAATAACCTCAATACCAAGAAAGTATTTTAGTTTTCCCAAGTCTTTTAGCATAAACTTAGAGTTGAGAAAAACTTTAAATTTCTCAATTTCAGAAACACTGTTACGAGTAATGATAATATCATCCACATAAACAAGCAAAGCAAGAAAAACACCCTTTTCAGACTTGGTGTATTAAGAATAGTCAAATGTACTTTGACTGAAGCCATTTTTAATCAAAGTAGAAGTCAATTTAGCCTTCCATTGTCTAGAAGCCCGTTTTAAACCATATAAAGACTTTTTAAGCCTGCACACTTTGTTATCTGAAGGAAAGTATCCCTCAAGTGGTTTCATATAAATAGTTTCCTCAAGATCTCCATATAAAAAAGCATTATTCACATCAAGTTGGAACACATGCCAAGACATAGCAACAACAATGTTCAACAAACACCTAACAATAACCATTTTAACAACAGGAGAGAAAGTTTCCTCATAGTCTATACCCTCTTTTTGACCAAACCATTGAGCAACTAGTCTTGCCTTATATATGTCAATCTCACCACTGGACCTATATTTGATCTTATAAATCCACTTACTTCCAATGGCTTTTCTTCCCTTAGGTAATTCTATAATTTCCCAAGTACCATTCCTATGTAAGGCATTCATTTCTTGATTCATAGCATCAGTCTAATGAGAGTATTTAGAAGCCTCAAAAAAAGTTTTTGGTTTACTGTTTTTATTAAGTTGATTAACAAAACAATAATTTTCAGAATTTGGTTTTGAATATCCAACATACTTTTCAAGACCATATTTAACCTTTAAGTCAATCACAAAATTATTGTAATTTTTAGGAAATACACTTTGTCTAAAAGATCTTCTAACAGGTTGAACACCTTGAGAATTAATTTATTTTAGATTCAAATTACCCTCAGAAAAATTGTTTTCTTCAAGTGTGGCAACCTCCTCATTCTGAGTAGCAACAATGTTATCACTACTATCATCATCATTTCCAGAATTATTTACTGGAAAATCAGCAGTGTTCACACTATTACCAGACTCAGAAGAGCTGTTGCTATCACTCTGTGATTTTAGATCACTATTCAAATTAGGGTCCACTCTCTCATCATTATTGGGTATCTCAGGATATTCAACATCAAAAAAGTTTATATGATTAATATCTTGAAAAACATTTGCAGTATCAAATTTTACTTTATCAGAATCCTTAAAAGGATAAATGTTCTCAAAGAACTTAACATCTCTTAAAAAAATGAACTGATGCTTATCAACACTATATAACCTATATCCTTTTTAACACTAGAATATCCAATCATAACACATTTCTCAGATCTACTACCAAACTTGTCATTATTATTAACAATGGTAGCAAAACATAAACAACCAAACACTCTTAAGTGTGAGAGAGTAGGACATTTATTATATATCATCTCATATGAAGATTTTCCATTTAGCATAGAAGAAAGGAGCCTATTAATAAGATAGGTAGCAGTTAGAATACATTCAGTCCACATCTTTAAAGAAATCCCCCCCTGAAACATAAGGGATCTAGCAACATTCAAAAGATGCCTATGTTTCCTCTCAGCAATACCATTTTGTTGAGGAGTATAAGCACAAGATGTTTGGTGTATAATTCCTTTATCAGCACAAAATTTATTAACTGTTTGATTAACAAACTTAGTTCCATTATCACTTCTAAAAACTTTAATTTTCCTTATAAACTGATTTTCAATCAAGTTATAGAAAATACACAATAGTTATAAAATGTGAAACTTCATCTTTTGACTGAATCAAATATACCCAAACAGCTCTTGTGTAATCATCCACAACAGTCAAAAAATATTTAAACCCTTCAGAACTAGTAACCTTATAAGGCCCCCATAAGTCCAAATGCACAAGTTCACCCAAAGAACTAGATACATGATCACTTAAAGGAAAATGTTCCCTAGTCTGCTTAGCCCTTTGACAAACTTCACAACAAATATTTTTATCATTATTATCAATTTGTAAAGACCTTTTTAAGTAAGAACAGGTTCTGCAGGATGACCAAGTCTGCAGTGCCAATCATACTAAGACAAATAACATTGATTTTTAAAAGTACCATGATTACTTTTAATACCTTGGTTATTATAGTAGTATAACCCCTCACACTGATTACCTGTCCCCAGAACACTTCTCAGACTCAAATCCTGATTCAAAAAATAGCATTTACTCTCATCAAAGGCAGCAACAATCTTATTTTCTTTAGCCAATTTATGAACAGAAATTAGAGTAACACAATATTCAGGAATAACCAACACATCATACAGAATTAATCCATTAGATAACTTAAGATTTCCAATCTTAGAAATAAAAGCCTTAGTCCTATTAGTATGACCAACTTTTATTTTAAGATGGGAGATATCAAGAATATTATCTAATTCCTTATCAGTGAAGTCAGATGTTGATTGGCTCATGAATCAACAATTTTACCATTTGAAACCAATTTTGGTTTAAAATTTGTGTTTGATTTGAAAAATAGAACTGTTATTAATGTAAGTACCTGCCATATTGGCCTGCACATTCTTTCCATTTTTATTGTCTTTGATGAGAGAGATAAAAGTAGCCATTTGTTCATCTGTAAACCCAAAAGACGAACTAGTCCCAACAGAGTTATTACTAGAAACATTTTTCCCTTTAAAAGACTGATTAGATCTCTTCTTTCCAAAATCAACAGGATAATCAATGATTTTAAAACATCTATCAATAATGTGGCCATTAAACCCACAGTTCTCATAAACTAACCCAGAACCCCACCTTGCATATTATTGTTCAAGTTATTAGGCCTAGGTCCATTATTAAGATTCTGAGTATTTCTCTGAAAATTAACTCTGTTTGGCACATTAGAAACAAAAGCACAAGCCTGATTCCTTTGAGAGGAACCAACAATACTACCAGCACCAACTCTGTGAGATTCATCACTAGAGATGGTATCATATGCACTTCTAACATCAGGTAAAACCTATCTAGAGTGAATAGAACTTCTAATTTGCATATAAGAATCATCTAATCCCATCAAAAATTGCATTAACTTCATTAACTGAGCATGTTTCTTAAAACCTTTAGAAGCATTGCAAACACATTTAGGCAATTCAATCATAGCATCAAATTGTTTCCAAAAAGCATTCAACTTATGATAATAATCAGCAATAGAAGAACTATTTTGCTTAAGAATATGAATCTGATGATGCAAACCAAACATAATTGACCCATCAACTTTATCATGGGTTTCCTTTAATTCTTCCCAAACATGTTTAGCTCTTTTAGAAAAAATTTGACCCAAGAAAAGTTTCTCTGATATAGAATTCAATATCCAACCCAAAACAATAGCATTAACCCTTTCCCATTGTCTACCTAGAACTTCATCTGTATTTGAACTTTTACAAGTCCCATCAATAAAACCAGTCTTATTTTTCCCTTCTAAAGCCATAAGCATGACACAAGACCACACTTGATAATTTTCAGTTCCTTTAAGTTTTATTGAAACAACAGCTAAAGCAGTAGTATTATTAAGATGTAAATGTAATAGGTCACTTATATCTAATTTATTTATCAGAGTAACAAGATCATGATCCTCAATATAATCATCACCATTTTTAGAATTATGAACAAAATTATGCGCAGAATTAGGACCAGACATAATGAAAAACACAAATAACTAAAACAAAGATTAAGAAAGAAGGAAGTTCTCATGTTTTCACACCACTCAAGGTGGCAGATCATGGACAGACAAAATCACTTTACAGCTAAAGAAAGGGAGAGTAAAAGAGGTGTCACAGAGCTCTAAATATGAATGGCAGCGGAAATCAAAACTAAACCGACTATTATCTTAATTCACTTAGTTAAGTGAGCTAACAGATTAATCAGCAATAGCCCACACCCAATCAACCAAGATCCACTAAACCCTAATTTCTAAAAATCAGAGTAATCAACCTAAAACTTCCAAGATCCAATGACTAACCACTCTTAATCACCAATAACAATAAAAGATTAACAAACCCCTAAAAAAATACGAAACCCTAATTTCTTAAAATTAAGGTTTTAAAAAAAAACTAATTAATCTGTGAAATTAAACCACATCTCAAATACACAATTGAATTAATTGAAGAAAGAACTGATTAATTTTGAAAAACCCCTAAATTTTATGAAACCTTAATTTTTCAAAAACGATTTCAAAGCAACCTGGCTCTGATACCATGAAGAAAAACACAATCTGATCTTTATTATTAAACCCAAATCTTAATTTGAATCAAAACAACAATATAAACCGATTTCAACCAGTTTAATCAAACAACCATAAATCTCCACCACTGCTATTCAGGTATGGAGCTATTATCTATATGATAATAGTTCTATTACAAACCATAAAACAATAAGAAGATCAAAGATCAAGATGATCTCAAAGAATTAGGGTTACAAAAGAGAGAGATCGATTTTTTAGAGAGAGATGAGAGATCAGAACCACCAAAAACTGGAGGTCAAAGCTCCTTTTATAGGAGCTTGACTTGATATGAGAACCAACAAATAGCAAGAAAGCCCCTTCATCTTTACACAATCTTCAAACTTAGGCCCAAAGCTTCTTCCAAAGCTATAACTGAAAAATACAATTTGATACAATAAGTCCCTGTAATAAATGTTTACCACAAGAGACTATATATTTCAACAATAACATACCACCAACATTACTCCCTAAATATATTATACCTCACTTAAGCACAAATATACGCTCACAATATACTACACAATCAAATATTTATGCTTCCACAACATGATTATCTGCACCACTAAATTCACGACAAAAGAGGGGGACAACTCGTGATGAGTACCCCATTACACTTGGTCTTTTGATACTTCAAACTTTGTTGTTAATTGTCAATTGATAAAAAATACACGTTTAAGAAAATCACATTTATCACTGTCTTATACAATATTTCTTACTTTTTACATAATGACACTTTTTTCATTCACCAATTAATTAAATCTTTCGTTAAACTTTGTAATAATAATTTCAAGTTGTGGTTTTTTGAAAAACAAGATCAAACTTCCAAATCTGTTTTAGTACTAGAAAATTATTTTCTGACAACTCAAAAATGAAATATGAACAAAACTACTAATTTGGGATGAGAGGAGTATAAGATTTTCCTTTCTTCCATAAATTGATAATCGACAAGACGTTAAGTACCGAACCACCATTGGAGCATTGCTTAAAAGGGATCACTCCTCATCGCAAACGTTCGGTCAAAGAGGGCTTTTGGAAAAATAGGTCATGGGTTTAATCGTAACTCTTGACTAAAAAGGTCACTGAAACACGCACTCATTGCATGTGACTTGGTTCTTGGGAAGAGCTAGTCGGCACCCAAAAAACTGCACTGTTAGAGTTTGTTCGTTGATTTACACCTTTTAAAAGAGATAGTCAATTTCTATATTAGGTCTGAATTGGCAGTTAGATGTAAGTTTAAGACACTATTTTGGTGAATAACCCAAGTTGAATCACCTCCGCTGACCGCTGGACACGCTGCCGGATGCCGACTGCTGCAAAAAAAACTATTTTTTTTGCTTTTGTTGTTGCTGCTGCTTGAAGACCAATTCTGCTTGTTGTCAGATATCTTTATTAAAAAAAAGGCTTATGACGTCGTGACTATCTTTGCTTTTGTTGCTTGTTTTCGCTTTTGCTTTTGTTGTTCGTGTTTGAAGATTTGTTGTTGCTTGTTTTCAAATATCTTTACAACAAAATAATTATATCTTTAATGATTTGAAGTTTTTACTCCGGTCCGAGCAGTTTAGATTTCGTTGCTCGGAAGGGTGTGCATTGTTTGGGTAATAACCGAATAAATCGAAAGCCGAAACCGAACCCAAAAAAACCGAATCGAATTTATAACCGAACCGAATTTGCTAAAACTAAACTAATAATTTGGTTTTCGATTTAGATATGATTTTGGCAATCTGAGCCGAACACCAAATTTATATAAAAATATATATTTTGTATATTTTTTATATATTAAATGACCATTAAAATTTTATCTTAATATAAAACAGCACTTTTTATACTTGAAATAATTTTTTTTCTACAAATCTATATAATTAAATTAAAAAAATATAAATGGTGTAATTCGGGTTATTCGGGTCAACCCAAAAATCGAACCGAATTCAAATTCGTTTTCGGTTCGATTTTACCCAAAAACTTTTTAACCGAACTAACCAAACCGAACAACCTGATAACCGAACCGATGAACACCCCTATACAGGAGAGTTAGGGGTGTTGATCGGTTAATTTCTTTTGGGGTCAACCCGAAAACCAAACCGAACCGAACCGAAAACCAAAAAACGAATTCGATTTTGTTTTCGGGTTGACCAGAATTACACCATTTATTTAAAAAAAAATAATTACTCAGATATTTAGCAAAAAAATAAAAAATTCAAGCATAAAAAGTGTTTTTTTATATTAAGATAAAATTTTAATGGTCTTTTTATATATTTAAATATATAAAAAATATATATATATTTATGTAAATTCGGTTTTCGGTTCGGTTTTTGGTTCAGATTGCCAAAACCATATTCAACCGAAAACTGAATTTGTAGTTTGGTTAGGTTTTGGCAAATTCTGTTCAGTTATTAGTTCGGTTTGATTGTTTTCGATTCGATTCGGTTTTAGTTTTTGATTTATTCGGTTTTTTGGGTTTTTCTGCTCACACCTGAGTGTTAGACAATATATTAGATTAGATGGCCCATATCAGGTTGTTATGCATAACGAGGATTTAAGCCCGCGCGTTGCCGCTGGATGTTTGTCACGGTGAATTTGGTATACATCCGAAAGTATGTAGAGAACTCCACGTGAATCTGGTGCGAGCCAAAAGTCTTAGACATAGTACAGTAACAGTTTCATTAAACCATTCCATGATATGGTAACAAAATGCGATTACATAGTACAATATGATCACTAAAGGAGATAGAATTTGTGTATAAAATGATAAAATGAATGAGGTATTTATATATTCAAATCAATCTAGATATTGAAATAATACCACATTTGTTATCTACTCCTTAGTTGTTTTAAGTATTTAAATTCTCTTGAAAAAATAATGTTTAACTTGACTAACTCTCTAACAGTGGCATCAAGCGAAAAAACAACTACAAGCACGTCTTACAAAATATATGGTCTTTGTACCTGCCAAATCCACCAAGTTTAATTTCTTAGCACATTCTGGGTTTCCTTCTTCATCAAAAGCTAAAATGTGTTAGAGCTTTATGCTTTTCGCGAAAGTTCTAGTAGGATAATCTTTTGTGTGGTTTCTTGGACCTATTCTCGCTACAATTAACTTTTGAAATTTTGCAAATGATTTTACCATGTAGCTGCTAAAAAAATTATACTGTTTACAAAAAAGCACTTCAAAAAGTATTTGGCTTTCTCAACAAAAAAAATAAATTTTTTTTTTTTAATATAAACATGGATCAGGAAGGCATCATTTCTATTTTAGAAAGTACCGTGCTCAAACTCCATTCCAGATGCATTGCTACAGAATGTAGTCGGCTAATAAGCCTTCTTCATGAACAATCTCCTGCTAATCAACTTGAAACGCACAAACACCATTACTTATGTGGTTGTCCTCAATATGCTTATAAATATATAGAAAAATCCATGGACATCAGCTTACCACTTTGTTGCTGCCAAGGTTAGTTGCAGTCGGGGAAAATCCACCTTGGTTCTGCATTGGAACTGTGAAAATTTAGTTTTGTGGTATCAGAGAATACCAATAACTATTATTCAAGTGAAAGTGACTCATACTCATTCCATATCCTTAGTATGTGTGCAGCTACTCAACATAAAAAAGAAAAATAAAAACGAAATATTTTTATCAATCGGGTTGCTCTCAAATCCCCATAATTATATCATTTATTAGTTTAATATTACAATTGTCCAATTACTTTTGAACTTGCACAGATCATCATATCTTTTGGCTACGAAACATTTATTATGAAATCTCAAAATCAGTTTCTCATTAAACAAATGCATTAGTTGTGATTACAAAAGCTACACTATGAAAGTGTTGTTTGATCTTATAAAAAAAGAAATGTAGGACGGTAGGAGGTCTTACGCTAGCTGGCCAAGTTTCATTTGACTAATCATATCAAATCTGAGTTGACCGTTTTAAATATATAGGTAATACTAACAAAAGGTAGATCCAATGGGCAGTCATGATATACATATGACTTTTGTTTTTGATAACGTTGGTATATCAGTAGTTGTTCTCAGTTATTTACACCTTTGACTGTTCTATCAATTCTAACTTCACTGGGCAATGCAAATATGACGCTCATTATTTGAATTTTGATTTTCACAACCACCATTTAACCGTCGACTGTACGTGACACATGCTCAAAGATTTCGTCTTAAGGCTTTACTGTCATTGAATATTTATCATACATTCAAACATGAGAAGAGAAACTTACTATCATTTGCCAATTTGAAACATGCAAATTTCATATCCCATACGCCTAATCAAGAGCTAATTCAGGTGTTGCTTGTGATGCTCCATTCTTTGGCATGATATTTCGGACCTGCATTTCTAGGATTAATTTTTATACTGATGTGTCATTGTGTGGTGTATATTTTATTGTTTCAAGTTTTAAATTTATATTTCGCTGACTAAACCAAAAACAACACTTTAACGGGCAGTGTACCCGATCGATAGTAGTTTCGTGGTAAGTAGGGTGTCGAACACTTGAAGCGAGGTTAAATCTATCAATTTAATTAATATCTTGGTTATCTAATCTATGTTAATTCTATTCTATTCTAAACCTATGTCAGTCTAAATCCTAATTCTAACGGGAAACGGGGATTTTCAGCCTGAGAGACTGGCACGGTTTGGTTGGTGACTACAATCAATTCAAGGCACTTTAACCCACACAAGCTAATAAACAAAAGATAAAAGAGCGGTCGAGCCAAATATAAGAAAACTGTATTAACCATTATTAATCGGATTAGAATGTTGGTTTGTTTATTAAGTGCAAGGATTTCTTCTCTCGAGGCGGCATATCATTCTTAAGACTTAGGCGTTACATCATCCTAAGACCTAGACACATTAATTCTGTCACAATTAAAGCATCCGCATAAAGCATCCTTATTTGCTGATTATAATCTATCTTAGGGATTAAAGCAATGGTGATCTTGTTAAACCCTAGCTCATAGAGACTTTACCCACTTACCACTTAATGGCAATTTATACACTAGTAGTCCACTTGTCTAACTATCCAATGGAATCAGAACGTTACTTATTGAATTATCTAGGTCACCTGCTAGTCAAAACGATCAATAAACCATTGGCAATATCCAATTAACTAGTTAAGCCCGAAGCGTATCCTAGACACAGACTTAGAAGGACAATGTTTGTGATCCTATGATTCTAGATGTATAAATTACTATATGGAGAGCTATCCCGGACTCTAGATCTACTTGGTCCGTGTCACTAGATCTAGTTGAATGATAGGTCGCATACAAAAGCGCGTAAACAAGGATAAATTGATAAACATAAACAAGCATTCAACGATAAATCAAGAAATCAAGATAAACAAATACCAAACATTCAGATCTTCATAATAATGGCTAATACCCGAAGGTATTAGCCTTCAAACGTCATAATAAATACAATGATACTTATTTAACCAAGGTAAACTAACCGAGTAACGAATGATACCAAAAACTAAATGATTACAAAAGTATAGGATTACACGATGACTCCTATGGAATTGATAATGTTGCTCGACCTCGTTCAGCTACTTTTCTCCTCTGAAATCGACTTTTATCGGTGTTAGGTATCGAAATATATTTAGCATACTTAAAACTCTTTTGAGTTTTTCTATTAAAAAGTCTGGAAGTCGGTTCGATACGGCGTATCCAAGTATTAGATACGGTCGTATTAGGGATTTTCTTAGAGTAAGGGACCACACTTGTTTTCCTCTAGAAATCACATACTATAATCTTGAATACGGCGTATTGAGTCTCATCTGGATACACGTATTGAAATTTAATCTCTGTTGTCTTGGTAGAGTCAGGCACGGATACCCCAATCTTCCTTGATGGATACGGCGTATTGGTCTTCAGAATAGTAATCTTCAAAATATCTTCATTTAAGCTCCAGAATGCGTACCTTTTGCTATCTTTCACCAATTACTCCATAATTACTACAATTCTCAAATATAATCGATTAAGTAACAATTCTTTGCAATAACTATACAAAATGGGTTAATAACATGGGATAAATGACGCTATAACATACAAAATGGGTCAAACCATTGTTGTGTACACCGAGATCAGTGTTAATCAAGTTGTCCATAGAACCTGCTAATAGCAGTAACATACATAAGAATTCTAAAACCAAATATGACACATTAGAAGTAGAAGTCTAATGTATGTGGATATGAATTACCTTATCGCTAATTACCTAAGGACCCAAACTCTTCATCGAACTACCATTGCATATACCAGGATCCGTGTCAATCAAGTTGTCCATAGCACCTGCCAGTAACAATACCATACATAAAAGTCATCAAACCAAAGGTGACACATAAGAATTAAATGTTTAATCTACATGGATAATAGGACAGTATATTCGAAAATGAAAAGTAGATTGACAAACCCGTGACACTAGCATCGAACCAAAGAGACGGAAGTCGATATTCGTGGCACGTAGGTATTTCGAGAGTTTGAAAAGGTCTAATTCAGTGTTTTTACTTCAATGTACTGCTGATCAACTAATTTACTAAACATTCTATCAATTTGGTGTCAAATTCAGTTCTATTAAGTAAATCATTTGTTTAGTAGCATACTCATTTCACGAGTGCCAGTTAAGTTAAACTTAATCTATCTAGTAAGTCATTTTTTTCAAGCTTGACTCCTTTCTTGGTATGAGTAAACAGTAGGAGCAAAAGGGGAAAACATACACGAAGGGCAGGAGCTGGTACCCATTTTCCCAACAGATGGTTCCGCTGCTTCACTAAATCCAAGACTACTAAAACGAGATTGCAAATCAGAGCAACCAAGTGACCCGGAATCCAACTGATGCGCACTCAAATCAGAGCAACCAAGTGACCCGGAATCCAATTGATGCGCACATTGTGTTTTCAATCGCAAGCTTCGTTCCAAGGTTTCAACAACAATAACTTCGCCATACCATTTTTAGGTGGTTAACGTAACTGCAATCAAGGAATCTACCATATCATCACCACTTGCACCTTAAAAATAATAATTAAGCATTAGGGTATACATGGTGGTTTCAGGAGTCATTACAGCAGCTTGCCTCTACCACGCTTACCTGACGACGGTGGTGTTTTTTTGACTAGTGGTGATTTTGGATTATCTGCGTTTCGAGTTCTCATTATTTGATTTAATTGAATAAATAGCATTTACATAGTTATCAGACACCTCCAATGCTTAAAGCTGCTATCAAAGTCTTTGATAGCTTAGCTTCCTTCGGTTTATGACTGCAATTCAAACAGGATGCAAAATTTTATAATACATTCACACTAATTGCAGTAGGATTATTAACTAAAAAAATTATGATGAAAAATTACAAGGTAATTTTGGTGCAACGATATTATAGATTATAATCCATAAAGCATTAATTGGGAGGAATATGTACCTTGAATCATAAAAGTTCTTGATGCATTTGATAAGCAGCTCCCAAGACCTTAGATGGATTAGCTGGGCCTAATCTTGCAGCTAAATGCAATATATTATTGCCATATATGTCTATAAAGGCGAATGTGTGTCAACGCTCCAAAAAGCAGACCCTTACGACAATAGAAAAAATAGTTTTGCTCAAGATTTGCAAGTCTAGAACCGGATAAAAGGGTATTCGACCCACCATATCTGCAAACACGATGTAGTGATGCCCCACCAATATACGGGTGGATGGTATCCGTCACGGCCCAACAACTCATCGTAGTTGCAAAAGCATAAATGCAGAAAAGCAATCGTATCATCATCTCCTACAATACACTTGAAATAAGTTGATACACATCACGTACTCAAACCCGCAGGTCTGAGACAACCATAATTTTGGAAATTCAGTCTGTTTTGATGACACGTCAGCCATGGCAGCAAGCTCACCAAGCTTACCTCGCCACGGCCGCTGCCTTTTGTTATAATAGATTAAAGGCATTCAATCTTCGCACGACGATCAACAGCGCCACACACCACAAATGGTTGCGACAAAGTAATCAGCCGCATTAAAGAGACTCTAGCGTCGGTAACATATGGCAACAAAGGTTACGAATATTTACCCTTGTTCGAATACTTTTTTGATGCTGCAAAATTACAGTTGTAATAGCGCTATAACCACTGTTGTAAAAACTTTTAGCCGTTACAAAAATAATGCAACCTCGGTGAAAAGTGAGAGAGAGATGTATCGAAAGAGATTTGGAGGAGACGAAGACACGTAGGGGGAGAGTACACGTGTTAATGAATCACACAATAATAATGGAACCGGGTCTTCAGGTGGATCAACGGTGGGTTTTCCGGCTAGTGGGTTATAAATCAGGTGGATCTCAGACGGGTAAACCCGGGTTGTATTTAAGGGGCATAAATATCAATTTATGCCTTTTAATATATATTTATAAGTTATAATAATTGTTTACCTAACATCGCAAAGATAAGGATTTGAGACGTGATTGTACAAGAGGCTCAGGTAGGCAAACGACCGAAGACAGATGACGCACCCGCCATGGCTGCAAACGCAGTGCGTTGCCACGCCAAGCTGTGGATAATCTCGCCTTTTTTGTAGCCTTTCAGATTCATCATAGCCTTTCACAATCGATATCACCACAATTCTCATGAAACAGAAACTGATCAAAAATACGCCAAACACAATAGCTATTACCATGATGCTTATCGCATCCCTTTAACACATAACATGCCTTATATCCAAGGCTCAGATTATACGTACGCTTTCACAATCGATATCACCACAATTCCCATAAAATAGAAAGTGATCAAAAATGCACCATGGTTGCGAGTCTAAAAAAACTCGCCCTGTCACAATGCATATAGACAATGTGACCTTATCCAAGTCACTCAAGCTGATGACAGCCAATCACAATAGTTATGACCACGATTCTTATCGCATTCCTTTCACACAGAACATGGCTTATATCCAAGGCTTAGATTATACATAGCCTTTTACAATCGACATCACCATAATTCTCACGAAATATAAGGCACAATTCTCATGAAATCTGGGCAAAAGAGACTTCAAGCTGCCATGGCTGCAAACACTTTCTCGTGCTGCCCCGCCAAGATACGACTCAATTTCAAGCTGTTGGCTTGTTTAACTAGAGGGTAACTCATTTTTTTCTCAATTTAATTTTTGGCTCGTGAAGGTATAACATGTAAACAACGTTGTCATTATCAGCCAAAGCACTATCTATCAGATTAAAGGCATAATAAAAACAGATCGTCACAACCCAAAAACCATTTGACACCATTAATGGTAACACACACAAAAAGTTACCATCAATAACAGCAACAATGTAAACAGAAAAGAAAGGATTATGTCGCCATGGCTGCAAAGTTAGCAACTTGCCCCGCCAAGATGCAAATAATCTTAACTTGTCTGCCAAAATGTGCTGTTATACACATTGTATGAATGCATAATGTACAGAGCAATAACACTTTATTCAAAAGCATCAGCAACACAACATATTGAAAGCATAGTATTGTAACTGATACAACCACAAATAGTGCAAAAGTATGCGGCTTTGGCGTGATTACCATCTAATTTGCTTTAAAATATCACATTAGTTTATCAAATAGACGGCAACTCCAAGAATTCTTTTAGAAGCTTATTTTTCACCCAAAAATCTCACAGTAAATCAATAACAAAAGTAACCATCAAAATGGTTAACACATCAGGTAAACCAACAAATTCTTGCAACCCCGCACCAATTATATAACTTAACAATTATCATAATAATAGGAATTAATTCATCAAAATTAGAAGAAACACCTAAGCACAAACCCCTGATTTTTTTTACCTATAATCAAAATCAAAAATTGCTTTTGAAATAAAACACAAAATTAAACAACATACCTGCATTTACTTGGACCTACAAAGGCCAGTTTCACATAAGTTTTAAGGTTTTCACAGATTCGAGCCCGTGTCACCCAAAACATGCTTAAGGTTCAACTTATCTGAACAAATCAAAGAATACCCAAATCAATATACATAGATGTAAATACGAAAAGATCGATAATTACGAATTAGATGAGAAAGCATGATTGGGGCGGTGGAAGAAGAGAGTGGGAAAAAATGGGGCGGTGGAAAGTGAGAGAGATGTATCGAAAGAGATTTGGAGGAGACGAAGACACGTGGGGAGAGAGTACACGTGTTAATGAATCACACAATAATAATGAAACCGGGTCTTCAGGTGGATCAACGGCGGGTTTTCCGGCGGTGGGTTATAAATCAGGTGGATCTCAGGTGGGTCAACCCGGGTTGTATTTAAGGGGCACGAATATCAATTTTTGCCTTTTAATATATATTTATAATGTGGTCTATAAATATTGCTCAATAATGAAAAGCAATCTACGGAGTTTTATCAATATATATTAATAAAACGTGCATCCAATCCAACCTCAAACAACCATAATTCTATTTCTCACTTTCTTTATATATATATAATAATATATTATAATCTGTAAAAATATATTATATCATATAGTATATATATAAATATAAAATATTTTACCATCACATATAATCTCGAGAAAATTTAATCTCTAGAAATAGCTAACCTGAAATCAAAAATTTTCAACCGTCTATTTCAAGCAAAAAAAATATGGTAAAATTCCAATTAAACTTGGACTATCATTTGTATGAACCCATTGAGTAGTGACAAGGATCCAGAAAAATAGGCTTTGTGGTGGGGCAGATTTTGTTTTTGACAATAGCAACAAAATTGAAAAAAAAACTAGGATCGAATTGTTTTTGACAATAGCAACAAAATGTGAAAAAAAAACTAGGATCGAAATGATAAATCGAGTATTGTTACTTAGAGAAGGATTTATAAGGTTTTAAAGTGTTAAATGTTAGATTTTAGAATGTGAGTGAGGGGCAATTTGAGTTTTGAGTAGGGGGCACTTTCGAAAAAAGGTCAAAATTTTAAAAAATTACACTAAATTTTCAAGTTTTTCGACGAGCCAGGGGGGGCACCTGACCCCATATTTACACTATGGATCCGTCCCTGCCCGTGAGGTTTCAAGTTCAATTTCTGCTAGGTGTAATCAACTCTAAAGTGGTCATGCCAACCTCCTAAAATAGAATGACTTTACCCGGTTTGATTCTATGTGACGATGAGTGAAAAGGGTCAGAAACCATGGTTACCAAAAAAGAAAAAAACTAAGATGTCTAGTAAACTCTGTTACGTTATTGATGATGTATAACATGTGTAGCAGGCCTTTGGGCCTAGACTACATAAGTCATGCATAGGGCCCAAGCCCAATAAAACAATCACAAGGCACAATGGACCAAAACTAAGCCCATACCAACTGGATACGATCCGAAGATAGCAAGACGAACTGAAGGCTTCCAAAGGACGCTTCCATAAGACAGCGGAAGCCCGCTAGGAAAGCCTATGTCCGTAAGTCACGATTATAAGCGGATCCTTGCCTGACTAGGGTCCCACTTCGGCCCACTAACATAAACGAGCAAAATATTAGGAAAACCTAATGTTGGGCTCACCTATAAAAAGGGGTACTCTGACACCCCACATGGTATGATTTTCTGACCACATTTAACACACACATACTTCAAAATTCTCTGACTAACATGTTTACTTACTCTTACGCTGGAGTCCAATCGTGGGGTCCGTCCCCACGATAAGACTAACAGTTTATCTTTAATTGTGCAGGTAATCATCTCATTACTTGATTTAGTACAAGATCTCACTCTTGGGCCTAGTCCAACAACCATCCAAACCTATCATTTCAACCCGTAACATATTTTGTACTAACAAGTTGGCGCCATCCGTGGGACCGCGAATATAACCGCGTTTCCTAAAATACTCACCATGAGCACTAACGAACAAACTCCC
>BQNB010130521.1:0-18929 GCA_026074375.1 Tanacetum coccineum
AAAATGGTGTAGATGTGTCCTCTATTTATACTAACACATTATGGCGGTTCCAGGGCTTTTCTTGGGGCTCAAGGATTGTCCAAAGGCAGCTAAGAGGGTCTAGATCTTTCTTGATTCGTCATGAGTCTTCAAGAATGAAGTAGAAAAACGTGGGCACCAAGAGCCGGGCGGTACGACCCCTTGTCGAGCGGCACTACTCTAGTCGAGCGCCACGAGCTCCTGCCGCACGGCTAGCCATACGACCAAAAATATATATTTCTTGATTTGGCATATTAGCTTCCCGTTTGAGTCGTGCTTGGTCGTGGGTCATTATACATCAATAAAACTTCATTTAAACTCTATCTTGGGCCTTGGAAGCTTGTATGGTTCACTCTTTTGTTGTTGAATTACTTCCCAAGCTTGTTCTTTATGAGAGATTCTTCGTACGTGCATAAAACTTCATTTATTCTTTGTTTCTTCATCTTTTTCTTGCTTTTCCTATACTTGGCTACAAATAGACTTGAAAACACACTTTGGTACAATTAAGTAACAAAAGCATATAAAAATAACCAAATAACATATACAAAAGTACAAATAACGCTCCTAAGAATATACTCAATTTGAGCGTTATCAACTTGATTCTTTTGTATTGGCTTCGTTAAGCTACTTGAATCCGTCAAAATCTATTTACTTAAAGTTTGCATCTATTCACAAAACTTATCTATTTCTTTATATCTCATTATTGTTTCACAACTTAACCATACTTTATATGGTCCACTTTACTTCAATGACCCTAATTCATATATGTTTCACAAATTTTCCACTCCTCTTAACGACATCGCGTAATTAGCATCACCTCATGCTATGAAAAACTCTTCATTTTACGTAAAATTCTACTAAACTAACACTTCATTTCTTATTCTTTTCAAGAATTTTCAACAAGAACAACGTGTCACTTAGAAAATTTTCTACTTTAACCTTATATGTCAAATTTGAGCACTATTCCCACACAATTTACTGATGCACTAATAAAAATTAGCGTCTCTCATGGTCATTCTAACATTCCTTTCTCTATATTACAAGATAGTTTTCATAATTCCAACCCAAGTTCTTAACTCGTTGACCTTTATTCTAGTCATATATGTCGTACCTCACATATTCATCTTAACTTCATCATCAATATCATATCGAATAAACATAAGCCCACTCATTTTTAATTCTTTATTCACATGAAAAGGCGTCATTTTAAATGTAAGTACGAAGATTAGAAATTTATGGTTTAAGCAAATTCATTTAAAGAGATTATAAATCATTCTACTTATGCATGTAATATTGTTGGATGAGAAGAGTTTAACAAATGATTACGGAGGATGTGTTGTAGGAGGGATGGTATAGAAGTAGTGTATGGCGGAATGTGGGAGTATGTAAAACATTTATCGGTAAGGAGGTAAGAAAAACTAAAAGCATGATTAACCTTTAAATACCACAAACTCAATTAATCACTTGGACTTAATCCTTGATAATCGACAATAGATTTGATCATAATTATCTGATGCAAACAGATTATGCCTTTGCATTTCAAGTAAAGCATATCCTTTAACGGGAAAGGATGCATTTACGCAAAGTAACATTTGACTTAGTTTGACTAATAAGGGAGTAAAACCCGTTGCGTGATTAGGAACAACGTAAATCCGAATTAAGGTCAACTGAATACTTTCATTTGATGGTATAATGAAAGTATGTTCATGTTAGGTTTATAAGAAGTTTTCGGCCTTGTCTAGAGGCACTTGGTAAACGATTTGAGTTGGCATTTTGTGGAAAAATGGGAGGATTCGTTTTTGCTCCTCTCTAAGTCTAAACCTCATTTGGAGTGTTCCCAAATGCTCAAATATCATATACATACCTTTATTAATGTTTCCAAATGTGTCGGGTAAAGCCGACAAAATTAAACCCGTAAAAATGGATACCAACAGTGGTGCGCTAGCCACGCGCTGACGCGTGCCCAACATTAGATTCACAAAATCCGTTTTTGCAGATTTTGGCTAGCGTTTGTTATTTTACGTTTGCGAATTTTTATTTGTCATTGTTAAAACATAAAAGAGATCCTATTCAATGTTGCACCAACACTATTTCTTGCATATAACACTTTATACCAACCTCCTTCTACAACAAGAATAATCTTTACATACCTTAACTAGTCTCACAACTAGTGTAGTCTTATCCTTGGCACTAACTCTTATTCTAATCTTATACTAAGCACATTTCTCCAACACCTATTAAATCCTTATCCATCTTTCACATAACACAAGGACATAACATATAACATTTATCAAATGCAATATCATATTATCACTAATTTATTTACTTCAATCCATAACCAAATTAATGAATAACACCATCATCATCAATTCTTGATTCCTAATCAATAATCATCACAAACAAAAAAAAAAAAAATTTTCTATTTATTCACTTTAATGAAAATCACCATTAACATGGTTTTATACAATCTCTATTCGATACCATTAATCATCTCTAATCTTCATATGATCATATCATGATCATATGAAAAAACCCCCCAAAATCATTAATTTACTCTTAAACCATTAAAGAGACTTAATCTACTAATTCAAACACTTAATTTTTTCTTTAAAACCAACTTTACCACACCCTCCCCCCTAACTTTTCTCTCATGAACTCAAACTCTAAATTATCACTAATTCAATAATAGAGACTACTTACTTGAGAAGGATAATTGCTATGTATCAATTCTTGTGTAGGAACCCTAAATTCTTCATCAAATAATCATCAATGTTTCATATTTTCCTTCCACTTCCTTTTTTGGCCCATCACCCACACAAACACCACACTCAACTAGAAGTTTTTGAAATACCATCGAAGTATCTAACTACTAGTTGGTATAATTTTGGCTGGCACATTTAACCCCTCAAGTCCCATCCTTCATACTTATGACACATAATATTCTCTAAAACCATGTTACATATATTTGAGTAATACTTAACTAAAGTTTGACTATTTAACTTGACTTCCAACTTAACACATATTTAATAGCCAATCATATTTAGCCTTTAAACTTATAAAAGTTCTAGTCAAACTTATCAAATAACATTCTAGTAGTTATATGTATAAAAACTACTTTTTGGGTGTAACAAATCTACCCTCTTATTAAAATTTGATCCCTAAAATCTATTTACTTAAAGTTTGCATCTATTCACAAAACTTATCTATTTCTTTATATCTCATTATTTTTTCACAACTTAACCATACTTTATATGGTCCACTTTACTTCAATGACCCTGATTCATATATGTTTCACAAATTTTCCGGTCCTCTTAACGACATCGCGTCATTAGCATCACCTCATGCTATGAAAAACTCTCCATTTTACGTAAAACTCTACTAAACTAACACTTCATTTCTTATTCTTTTCAAGAATTTTCAACAAGAACAACGTGTCACTTAGAAAATTTGCTACTTTAACCTTATATGTCAACTTTGAGCACTATTCCCACATAATTTACTGATGCACTAATAAAAATTTACGTCTATCATGGTCATTCTAACATTCCTTTCCCTATATTACAAGATAGTTTTCATAATTCCAACCCAAGTTCTTAACTCATTGACCTTTATTCTTGTCATATATATAAGATGGAGAATGTTTAAGTAAGGAAGGTTTGATCTTGTGAAGGCTTAAGAAGAAGATGTATGATGATGATTAGAGTAAAATCAAATGATTAATTTGGGTTTATAATCATACTGCCAATAAGAGAGAAAGGAGTGGGCATAGGTAATTATGGTTTGGTTTGAGAAGGAAGTGTTTGGAGGATGTAATATTGTTGGATGAGAAGAGTTTAACAAATGATTAAGGAGGATGTGTTGTAGGAGGGATGGTATAGAAGTAGTGTATGGCGGAATGTGGGAGTATGTAAAACATTTATAGGTAAGGAGGTAAGAAAAACTAAAAGCATGATTAACCTTCAAATACCACAAACTCAATTAATCACTTGGACTTAATCCTTGATAATCGACAATAGATTTGATCACTAATCATCTTGATGCAAACAAGATTAGTGCTTTGCATTTCACTTAAAGCATATCCATTAACGGGAAAGGATGCATTTACGCAAAGTAACATTTGACTTAGCTTGACTAATAAGGGAGTAAAACCCGTTGCGTGATTAGGAACAACGTAAATCCGAATTAAGGTCAACTGAATACTTTCATTTGATGGAATATTGAAAGTATGTTCATGTTAGGTTTATAAGAAGTTTTCGGCCTTGGCTAGAGGCGCTTGGTAAACGATTTGAGTTGGCGTTTTGTGGAAAAATAGGAGGATTCGTTTTTGCTCCTCTCTAAGTCTAAACCTCATTTGGAGTGTTCCCAAATGCTCAAATATCATATACATACCTTTATTAATGTTTCCACATGTGTCGGGTAAAGCCGACAAAATTAAACCCGTAAAAATGGATACCATGAGTGGTGCGCTAGCCACGCGCTGACGCGTGCCCAACACTAGATTCACAAAATCCGTTTTTGCGGATTTTGGCTAGCGTTTGTTATTTTACGTTTGCGAATGTTTATTTGTCATTGTTAAAACATATAAGAGGGGGGGGGGGGGGGGGGGGTGGGGGGGTGGGAGGGGGGGGGTGGAGGGGGGGGGGGGGGGGGGGGGGGGGGGGAGGGGGGGGGGGGGGGGGGGGGGGGGAGGGGGGGGGGGGGGGGTGGGGGGGGGGGTGGGGGGGGGGGGGGGGGGGGGGTGGGGGGGGGGGGGGGTTGGTGGGGGGGGGGGGGGGGGGGGGGGGGGGGGGGGGGGGGGGGGTTTGGGGGGGGGTAGGGGGGGGGGGGGGGGGGGGGGTGGGGGGGGGGGGGGGGGGGGGGGGGGGGGGGGGGGGGGGGGGGGGGGGGGGGGGGGGGGGGGGGGGGGGGGGTGGGGGGGGGGGGGGGGGGGGGGGGGGGGGGGAGGGGGGGGGGGGGGGGGGAGGGGGGGGGGGGGGGGGGGGGGGAGGGGGGGGGGGGGGGGGGGGGGGGGGGGGGGGGGGGGGGGGTGGGGGGGGGGGGTGGGGGGGGCGGGTAGGGGGGGGGTGGGGGGGGGGGGGGGGGGGGGGGGGGGGGGGGGGGGGGGTGGGGAGGGAGGGGGGGGGGGGGGGGGGTGGGGGGGGGGGGGGGGGGGGGGGGGGGGGGGGGGTGGGGGGGGGGGGGGGGGGGGGGTGGGGGGGAGGGCTACCTACGGTATTTTGCCATCGGAATCCACCCCTAAGAACCCGTTATTCGACTTAACCTATAACCACAAAGAACTACCCCTTGGAAACTTACCAAACTTCAACTAGATCCCCAATGATCTAGGCTTGATCCCTCGTATACAAGAGTTCCCTTACAACTTGATTGATTGAATGATAGATTGTTAAACCAAGTCCTAACCTAACCTAGAGACTCGATTCTAATAGAAATGATATGAGAAAGTAGACCTTCGACTAATAACACACACGTATGGATTAGATACTTGTGTGTCTCTCTTGCAGAGATGTGTTCTTCAATAGAATAATAGAGGAGCAGATTAAGAACACAAGAGGTGTTAGACTTAAAGGATTAGAGAAGAGAAAAGAATGTTTGCAAGAAGTGAGAAATATAAAGGACAGGGGTGGGTATTTATAGGCCAAGAGTCCCAAAAGTGGGAAAACAATTCGTGTCTGGCGCGTTGCCCACGAGTCAGAAGTGCGACCAGCGCGCCAGATTCTCGACTTTGTTTTCTTTGAGACTTTGGCATTTTAAAGACCCGCACTTGTTAAACTTCTAATTGTACTTCCCGCCATGACTTTTCAATCATTCTTATAATCAAGGTCAACCAACTTAAATATTTATTTGATAAAAGCGTTTGTAAAGTATTTAAAAGACTTTTGTTTATCAAAATGAGAGAAAAGAAGTACTGGACAAGGGTATTTTGTGTATTCCTCCCATGTAACTAGCTTAGTTAGGATCAAACCAAGGTTTGAAAGGCTAGTTAGGGTACAAGAGAATATTTCAAGAATATTCTAAATAAGGGTAGATGTTTTGGGGGAAAGATTTGAAATTTGAATTTTAAATATATTAAGCACATGTATCAATTAAGGAAAGAGATAAGGTATGAGTTGTGTGTGAGTTGGCATGAGGCGATTTTGATGTGATGTGATGGAAGGGAGCCTCTTGATCATATTCAAAATGGATAGTAGAGATGAGATAGTGAAGGGTAAGTTAAATAAGTGAAGTGGCATGATCAAGTATGGATAGAGAAGTGTGTTTGTTGTGTTAGTTTGATTTTGATCCAAGGGAGGAGGAGAGAGTGAGGTAGGTTGGATTGATGAAGTGTTATGATCAAGGGTTGAGATGAGAAGGTGTGTATGTATGTGTGAATTTCAAATTGGTTTGAAGAAGTAGATGAAGATGAATAGGAGATATGTGGTGGAGAATATTTTGATGTGATGTGAAGAAGCCTACGTTAGAATGTTTGGGGATAAGAAGTACATAAGGTACAAGGGTGTAAGAGAATGTGAGTTATCCCATGTGAGAATAAGATGGAGAATGTTTCAGTGAGGAAGTTTTAATCTTGTGAAGGCTAAAGAAGAAGATGTATGAAGATGATGATGATTAGATTAAAATCAAATGATTAATTTGGGTTTATAATCATACTGCCAATAAGAGAGAAAAGAGTGGGCATATGTAATTATGGTTTGGTTTGAGAAGAAAGTGTTTGGAGGATGTAATCATTGTTCGATCAGAAGAGTTTAACAAATGATTAAAGAGGATGTGTTGTAGGAGGGATGGTATAAAAGTAGTGTATGGAGGAATGTGAGAGTATGTAAAACATTTATAGGTAAGGAGGTAAGAAAAACTAAAAGCATGATTAACCTTCAAATACCACAAACTCAATTAATCACTTAGACTTAATCCTTGATAATCAACAATAGATTTGATCACTAATCATCTTGATGCAAACAAGATTAGTGCTTTGCATTTCAAGTAAAGCATATCCTTTAACGGGAAAGGATGCATTTACGCAAAGTAACATTTGACTTAGTTTGACTAATAAGGGAGTAAAACCCGTTGCGTGATTAGGAACAACGTAAATCCGAATTAAGGTCAAATGAATACTTTCATTTGATGGTATATTGAAAGTATGTTCATGTTAGGTTTATAAGAAGTTTTCGGCCTTGGCTAGAGGCGCTTGGTAAACGATTTGAGTTGGCGTTTTGTGGAAAAATAGGAGGATTCGTTTTTGCTCCTCTCTAAGTCTAAACCTCATTTGGAGTGTTCCCAAATGCTCAAATATCATATACATACCTTTATTAAAGTTTCCACATGTGTCGGGTAAAGCCGACAAAATTAAACCCGTAAAAACGGATACCATGAGTGGTGCGCTAGCCACGCGCTGACGCGTGCCCAACACTAGATTCACAAAATCCGTTTTTGCGGATTTTGGCTAGCGTTTGTTATTTTACGTTTGCGAATGTTTATTTGTCATTGTTAAAACATATAAGAGATCCTATTCAATGTTTGTTGCACCAACAAGGTCATGAGGGTGATAGTGTTGGGTGATGCAACAACAACAACAGCACAGACAACCAGGAAACAGACAATAAGCACACCGCACCGCCCCCACAAACCCAATCCACTCACCCAAATCACCCCCCCCCCCACCAACACCCCTCTCCACCACAATACATACCTTAACTAGTCTCACAACTAGTGTAGTCTTATCCTTGGCACTAACTCTTATTCTAATCTTATACTAAGCACATTTCTCCAACACCTATTAAATCCTTATCCATCTTTCACATAACACAAGGACATAACATATAACATTTATCAAATGCAACATCATATTATCACTAATTTATTTACTTCAATTCATAACCAAATTAATGAATAACACCATCATCATCAATTCTTGATTCCTAATCAATAATCATCACAAACATCTATTATCACAATAATGAAATACCATAACAAGGGTCTATACAACTCATAGCATACCATTCATCATTTTTAATCTTCATATGATCATATCATGATCATATGAGAAAACTACCCAAAATCATTAATTTACTCTTAAACCATTAAAGAGACTTAATCCACTAATTCAAACACTTAATTATTTGCTTTAAAACCAACTTTACCACACCCTCTCCCCTAACTTTTCTCTCATGAACTCAAACTCTAAATTATCACTAATTCAATAATAAAGACTACTTACTTGAGAAGGATAATTGCTATGTATTAATACTTGTGTAGGAACCCTAAATTCTTTATTAAATAATCATCAATGTTTCATGTTTTCCCTCCTCTTCCTTTTTTGGCCCATCACCCACACAAACACCACACTCAACTAGAAGTTTTTGAAATACCATCAAAGTATCTAACTACTAGTTGGTACAATTTTGGCTGGCACATTTAACCCCTCAAGTCCCATCCTTCATACTTATGACACATAATATTCTCTAAAACCATGTTACATATATTTGAGTAATACTTAACTAAAGTTTGACTATTTAACTTGACTTCCAACTTAACAGATATTTAATAGCCAATCATATTTAGCCTTTAAACTTATAAAAGTTCTAGTCAAATTTATCAAATAACATTCTAGTAGTTATATGTATAAAAACTACTTTTTGGGTGTAACAAATCTACCCTCTTATTAAAATTTAAAAAAAAAAAAAAAAAAAAAAAAAAAAAAACAAAAAATAGGGGGGGAACCCTAAAAATCTAAAATTACTAAAAGTTTGCATCTATTCACAAAACATTATCTATTTTCTTTATATCTCATTTATTTTTTCACAACTTAACATACTTTATATGTACCACTGTTACTACAATGGGACCCTGATTCATATATGTTTTCAACAAATTTCTCTGGTCGGTTTTGCTCCAGAATTAACTCTTAACGACCATTCAAAAATGCATCAGCGTCAATAGCAACACCTCAGCTATGAAAAACCCTCCATTTACGTAAAACTCCTACTAATACTAACACATCATTAAAGATTCATTTCTTATTCTTTTCAAGAATTTTCAACAAGAACAACATGTCACTTAGAAAATTTGCTACTTTAACCTTATATGTCAACTTTGAGCACTGTTCCCACACAATTTACTGATGCACTAATAACACTTAGCGTCTATCATGGTCATTCTAACATTCCTTTCTCTATATTACAAGATAGTTTTCATAATTCCAACCCAAGTTCTTAACTCATTGACCTTTATTCTAGTCATATATGTCGCAGCTCACATATTCATCTTAACTTCATCATCAATATCATATCGAATAAACGTAAGCCCACTCATTTACAATTCTTTATTCACATGAAAAGGCGTCACTTTAAATGTAAGTACGAAGATTATAAATTTATGGTTTGAGCAAATTCATTTAAAGAGATTATAAATCATTCTACTTATGCATTTCTGACACCACGTTCTTACTCATCTAACACTTTCTATCTTTACATTTTAATCTTTATTTTTTTGAATAAAGGGTTCCCCTGATAAATTTATTACTCCAAAAAATAGCTATGTACAATGGATAAGGGTGAATCCCACATCTCCGCCCGTTACATAGGCAAGACTACTTCTTTAAAAGAAGGTACACAAAGAGACTAGACTCTAAAAAGAAACAATCTTATTTCTTCTCGCGACCCCTAACATTGATATCTAAATTATTGCATATTTAATAAATCTTGTCAGGGATATCCTCTTCTTCATACATATCATCGTCGTATGGGTTAAAATCGTAATCACCATTCTCATAAGAATCTCTCCATTGTTCCAAAAGACTATTATCACCATAGTCTACCTTCTCTAGAGCCATGAAATTTGCCATATCATTAGCAGTAGATGCAACATCATCCTCACCATCATGATCACCCAAATAATCAACCTTTTCAATGGGTTTACCGTCATCATCCACCAGTGTAACTTGCCCATCAATAATAAGTTTTTCAATCTTATCAATTTTCTCAACAATAGGTGTAGTACTTAGACTACTAGAACCCACATTCCAGAAAGAAGATCCACTAGAATTGGCATTTTTACTAGCCAAATTCGAACTCCCCCCATTTGTACCCAAGTCATCATCAACCGAATTAAGTACATCAAATGGGTTTAAATTACTAACCTCTTTAGGTAGCTCGACATCCTTCTTCTTACCCCCACTAGTATTGGCATTGGTCTGTTTAGGCACAACACTAAAAGTTTTCTTGGTAGGTTTAAAGCCTACCTTCGGGCCAACTAAAACACATCGAGGAGCTTGGCTAGGCTTATTCACGTTCTTCGCCCTACCCGAGTCAATATTCTTCGGACATTTAGCTTGGCCATGACCAAAAACCTTGGAACTTGCACATCTAGGAGGTTTTCACTCCTATTCAACATGAAAATTACACGTAGAGAACCCCTCCCTAGTAAGTTTAGGCATATCCGCTAGAATATTATCTTTCTGCTCCACATCTGCCCGAACCTCAATCATTGCTCTAGCATAGCTTGACATACCCCATGGTTGATTGCACATGTCAGATGTATAAGTGTCAAGCATCAAAGGAGTACCAAGCTTAGTAGCAATGGCACTCAAACCATCTTTACTAAATGCAGTCATAGGGACACCATGGAGGTTAACCTAAACCGGAACATTACCCATGTCTTCTTTAATAAGTTTACATCAGGATTCCTCTTTTTCAGGATAAGTGGATTATTACGAATAAGCCATGGACATTTTCAAGTATTGCATCCAAACCATCCATAGAGCTAAACTGGAAGGAGAATATCCTCGTAGACGAGTTAAGCATAGATCTTACCGATCCATATTTAGCCCAGTATTCCGAACATAGTTAGCAACAACTGGGTAAGCTACACGATTTCCCAAAAAGAATCCATATAGCATATTAGCAAACTGTGCACTAATAGCTCTGATAGACTCTACCAGAATAGCCACATCAACTCCGTTTCCCCCCGGTGTATATAAAGTGCGAAAATTCACAGACTTTATACTCGGTGCACCAGCAACGTTGGCATACGAAGACATACCAGGAGTATTACCGGTCAGGGTCTTTGGTGTTTTCCCAACATTCTCATCATGCAGATTAATATGGTCAGCCTTAATCGAATTCGCCTCTTGTGTACCAGTCCCAGACTCAACCATAACAGATGGTGCGACAGCATCCTTGATAGCCTCACTCTTCTCCTTAGCAGATTGTGCAACACCATCCTTCTCCTTTACACCTCTCCCACCCTACCCCCTTTATGGCTCAGAAAACCTCACTCCATAGTCAACACATTCAAATCCTACTCACAAGAAAATAACCAGATAGCAATAACAAACCAATGAAGACAAACCCTAAACATAATTAAGGTTTAGTAACGAACCAATGAAGAACAAACCCTAAACCGCAGCCAATTCGTAACGTATGTAATTCAGCTTGACCTCTCCTCAAAAGATGAATATTCGATAAAAACAAAAACAAACCCTTAACCAGCAGATTAAAGGATCAGGATGCGCAGATCGAATAAAACAAAACCACAAAACACGAATGAAAGAAAACCCTAAAATCAAATTTAAAAACCCTATCAATTTAGTCAATCCAAAAATAGGTTGAGATAATGAATTAATACTCGAGATTAAAGCATTATACTCAAGTGTTTAAAGATAGAGTAGATCGATATGGTTTAAAGAGAATGATTTAGGTTTTTGAATAGAATATATCGCCTTGATCGCTAGAGGGTTTGGGGGATAGATCCATTTTAATCTTTATCATCCTTGGATCAAAAACCACTTACATTACCCCAAACAGTCCATAACATTACCCCGCCAGGTACCATCAACCTACGTTGCCCTTAACATATTTCAACCCACAAATGGTGGAACTATTTCACATATCTAACTCATAAAGAGCGGAGCTATAACACATATACGACTTATAAAGAGCGGAGTTATAATACATATCAAATTCATAAAGAGTGGAGCTATAACACATATCTAACTCATCAAGAACGAGGGAGCTTTAAAACATATCCAAATTTAAATAGTGGAGCTATAAAACATATCCAAGTCATAAAGAGTGGAACTATAACATATATCCAATCCAAAAAGAGTGGAACCATAACATTAGTGTTGGATCCAAGCTATTAATCTTGCTTTAACATCTTTGCATTATAATAAAGTATTTTTCCATTTTCACATTCTTATTGCCTTACGTAATTTCATTACATCTTAAAATCTCTCTTTATTTTATAAAAAAACTATATGATACTTGACGGTTTTATATGTTACAGATTTTGTATGCATTTCTTGCTTTTATTGTTTTCCCGCCAACATCAAGTTGACCACATACTCATCTTTATGACAACACATCATTTTAATCCTCTCGACTTTTCAGATATACAAACCTCGTATGCGATTTATTTTGTAACACTTAATCTCATTTTAAGTTTCATGCGTCGATAGGCCAAAGCATTAACAACTAAATGAAAAAGATTTGTACCTTTGTGAAGAAAATACAATATCCACATATCCCATTGACTGAAATTTCCTCTTCTCATTACTTATACCGGGCATATAAATAATGCTTTGAAATTGATGAATCTTCTTTTTCTTGCATTAGTAGTAACTCTGACTAAATTGGAGTTTTGTTTATGCCCCAGATACTTTATCTTCTAATCTAAACAAAAAAACATTTTTAATTTACTTTAAATCAAACGCAATACCCATAAATTCTGATAGAAATGTAGTGGTGCAAAAAAATCGGTTAAAACCGGTTTTCGGTTATTAGAAAACCGGTTTTAAAAAAACCGGTTTTTCTAATAACCGGTTTCGGTTTTTTCGGTTTTTCCGAAATCGGTTTTTTTCGGTTATAAATGTTCGGAATCGGTTTTTTTCGGTTATAAATTTTCGGAATCGGTTTTTTACCGGTTCGGTTTTTTTCGGTTATAAATGTTCGGAATCGGTTTTTATACCGGTTCGGTTTTTTTCGGAATTTAAAACTTCGAACATTTATTTAATAAACTTGTTAATTATCAAACATTTAATTAAACAATACACCGGAAACATACTAAACAAATACAATCATAACTTTTTATTTGCACCGGAAACATACTAAAAAAATACAAACATAACTTTTATTTAAACAATACAATTATACAACTAAAAATATATAAATACTAGTATATAAAAAAAACCATAACTTTTTATTTAAACCATAACTTTTTATTTGACCGTTTGAATTTTTTTTTTAAACCGGTTAAAACCGGTTTTTTTTAAAAAAGTATATAACGGCTAGTGTTGACCGGTTTTTTTAACCGGTTAAAACCGGTTTTTTTTAAACGGATATAAAAAAAATTGAAAAAAAAAAAAAAAACCGGTTAAAACCGGTTATTTTAAAAAACCGGTTTTTATTTGCATCTCTACCTCCCAATCCTTAAGACTAATATTCATGTATGTCCCATCTAGAGATGCAAATCGAAACCGGTTTTTTAAAAACCGGTCGAAAAAACCGAAACCTGTTTTTTAAAAAACCGGTTTTTTTTACCAGTTCGGTTAAATATAACCGAACCGGTTAGACCGGTTATCGGGTTTTTTGCCATACCGGTTTTAAAACCGGTTTTAACCGGTTTTTTAAATTTTTTTAAATTTTTTTTTAATTTTTTTTAATTTTTTTTTATACCCGTCAATAGTTTTTTTTTTAAAAACCGGTTTTAACCGGTTAAAAAAACCGGTCAAAATAGAAGTCAAACTAGCCGTTTTTATTTTTTTTTTCAAAAACCGGTTTTAACCGGTTTTAATCGGTTAAAAAACGGGTCAAAATAGAAGTCAAACTAGCCGTTTTAAATTTAAAAAAAAAAACCGGTTTTAACCGTTTTTTTTATAAAAAAAAAACACAACGGCTACTAGCCGTTTTATACCCGTTTTTTGTGTTTTTTTTTTTTTGATGATTTTAGGGCATGGCTTAGTACTATAAATACATGTAATGGGTTGGGGTTGAAAATACATCAAAAACACTCACTAATCTCTCTTTTTCTCTCTAATCGTGATATATATACTCTAATTTCTCAAATCCCGCTATAATGGAAAACTCACATTCACAACAAGCTTCCACTAATGCCTCCGTTTCTTCTACTAGCCATGGTCGAAAAATTTACACAAATGAAGATGTTTGCGAATTAGACCAACTACGAGAAAAGGTGCTGTTTGGTTCTAATTACTGATATGTGTATTATGATCGATATGGTGGTGGAAAAGGCGCGTTGCAGAGAATGTATGAAATTTATATAACCCCGGTCAACTCTACACTCCGGACTCATAAGAGCGGTATTGTAATGCTTAGCGAAAATGATACGTCACAAGTACTAATTGTGCGGATGGCAAGTTTTTTATATTGATAATGATGCCAGTTTCGACTTTATTTTACGAAGTTTGTCATTCAAACAAGCGCATCCATTCAACCACTTCGACAACGTCAAGCTTACGGAGATCATCAAAAGAGCTACAACCGCGGTAACTAACATGTAAGTCGTACTACTCTTAGAAGTGATGCTTTTAAATTATGAGAAACGGCTAAAAAAGATATTATTGATGGTTTTCGTGATTATAAATATGGTGTTTCTATAACTACGGATACTTTTTTTTCATGTGACCGCACCACATGGTACGTCAAATTTTTATTTTAGCGTTACGGCTCGGGGAGTGGGGGGGGGGGTGGGGGGGGGTGGGGGGGGGGGGGGGGGGGGGGGTTTAATCCTGAATCTTGGTTATTAATGAAACGGACAATGCTTTTAAACTATTGGTTATCCTCATACAGATCTAATTTAAGAAAAAATTTTTTACATGACACTTTAAAATGAATATAATTTCATGATAAGTTTTAAAACGATTTTCACTAATAATGCATCCATAATACAAATCTATGGATTTGTTAAAATTACGTATAAAACCCGTTTTAGATGTCTTTTTTTTTTCATTCTCGTTGTGTTCTCATGTTATAAAAATTATCCGTGGCAAGCGGCAATGAAAAATAAGTGGATAGTTTAAGGATGAATTTAGGGTTGTATTAAACTATATATAGTTTCGAGTAACGACACTGACAAATGAACTCTAGACGTTTTCCGTAAACAAATTGGTGAAGAACCCCTAGGACCTTGCTAATATAATAATACTAGGTGGAATTACTACTGCATGATGTTTGAAAATAATATTAACGACAACGTGAGACTTTTAAACTGCTTTTATAATGGAACACTGTTAAAAGAATATACCTTTTTTAAAAAAACCCGGTTTTAACTGGTTTTAACCGGTTTTTTCCCCTTTTTTTTAAAAAAAAATTCAAACGGTCATCTAGCCGTTTATACCTGTTTTTTTTGTTTTTTTGTGTTTTTTTGATGATTTTAAGCCATGGATTGGTAGTATAAATACATGTAATGAGTTGGGGTTGAAAACACATTAAAAACACTCACTAATATCTCTTTAATCTCTCTAATCGTGATATATATACTCTAATTTCTCTAATCCCTCTATAATGGAAAACTCACAATCACAACAAGCTTCCACTAATCCCTCCGTTTCTACTAGCCATGTACGAATTTAGACTTATCCTTTGAGTTAGACGCTAACAACCTCGACCCCAACTATATAAACTCCCAAATTTTTAAATTTAACGATAACTTTAAAAAATTATCTGGAATTTATGCAACAAAATATGGTCAACAACAAAACCCAAGTGTTGATCAAATGCGGGCCGGATCGTCCCGAATGGCAAGTGACATTAATATAAACCTTTATAATAGTTTATTTAAAGACGCTACAAAGCGTCAACGAACATCGGCCCCAACAAGCGAGTTGGGACAATATATGGCTACAAACTTTTTAATAACTTTAAGGCCCGAAGAGTTTACAAACTTTGACATTTTGGCTTGGTGGAAAGAAAGGGAAATCCAATTTCCAATTTTATCCGCTATGGCTCGTGACTTATTAACGGTCCAAGCTTCGACGGTAGCTTCCGAATCGGCCTTTTCTATTAGCGGTAGAATTATATCGGAAAGAAGGTCAAGACTAACCCCCGAATCCGTGGAAGTATGTGTATGTTTGAAAGATTATTTGGACGGAGTAGATAGGGTACAACATGAAACATCGTTGGAAGATCCGATATTAGAAGACATTGAAGAAACTATAGCAAGAGAAGAAGTTGATTTAAAGATATCACATCCGAATACCGAATTAGATGAATGTGAGTTTGAAGACTTAGATATTGAACACATAGATGTAGAAGATTTTTTGAAAGATTTAATGGATTGAGTATAACGGGTGATGGCAATGACGAAGCTCGACATACTTGAGTACACTAATATGTTTTCGGGTGATGGCCATGCTGAAGCTCGAAATGTATTAGTATTTATATATTTTTACTTGTATAATTGTATTGTTTAAATAAAAGTTATAGTTGTATTTTTTTAGTATGTTTCCGGTGCAAATAAAAAGTTATGATTATATTTGTTTAGTATGTTTCCGGTGTATTGTTTAATTAAATGTTTGATAATTAACAAGTTTATTAAATAAATGTTCGAAGTTTTAAATTCCGAAAAAAACCGAACCGGTATAAAAACCGATTCCGAACATTTATAACCGAAAAAAACCGATTTCGGAAAAACCGAAAAAACCGAAACCGGTTATTAGAAAAACCGGTTTTTTTAAAACCGGTTTTCTAATAACCGAAAACCGGTTTTAACCGATTTATTTGCATCTCTAGAAAAAACCATTTCGATAAACCAAAAAAACCGAAACCGGGTTTATTCAAAAACTTGTTTATTTTACTAAAAAACCGGTGTTCTAATAACCGAAAACCGGATTTTAAACCGCGATTTTTTTGGGCACAACTAACCATTATAAAAAGGATAGACGCTGACAAAAGGTACGTAGACCAAAAGGGCGAAAACTATGCAACTTTAAAACGTACGCCTAATTAACGCCAGTTTCACCCAAAGACGGAAACATGCAAGATCGACAACCACAGGAATCGCCTGTATGGACTTGACTATTACAATCGAGACAAATAAGCAACTAATATGTAAACCAAACCACAAGAACAAAGTTTGAAATTTACTTTTAAAAGAAAAATAATACACTGCCGATGATAAACCGGGTTGATTCGAGTCGTATAAAAGTAACAATCGGTTTTCAAGCCTAGAAGAACCAATTTATTCTAAACGGTTCAACCATAAAGCGACCCGAAGTCTTATCCGGGTTCCTGGTAAAAAGTACAGGACGACCTCTCTTAACCGTTCATTCTACCCTCCAAAACTCTTTTTTCCTCACTCAATAATTGCTACAGTAACAATTTCTAACCCTAAATACTTGTAATTTTTATTTTTATATATTTTGTTAATATCTGCAACAAAAGTTAACGGCTACATTACGCGATTAGTCGGGTTTAGTTTACTTGTGCATTGTGTAGTTAGTTTTCTTATAAATTGAAGTTAGGTATCAAATTACGCGCTTATTTGGTTATTTTTAGGTTTTGTTATAGTAATTGTTTATCTTAGACCACTTTTTGTGCATGACACTATATAAGTTGTCGTCGGGGTCTTTCTGAAAGCCTCTCTAACTTAAACCAATTGAAGTTGTACGTTGATATTAGGTCTTAAATCGCACAATGTGGCGTTGTTTGTTTAAGTTTATTAGTGGGCTTATGAGCTTATTTGATTTCGGCTTATATTTTAAGATCCTGGATTTTCTGGCTTATTTTGAGACTTATATAAGTTTATTGTATTATAATAAGCTTATAGAAGCCCGTAAGTCTCAAAACAAGCAAAAAAAAATCCGGGATTATGATATATAAGCTGAAAATAATCAGATAAGCTTATAAGCCCACAAATAAGCTAAAACAAACACCCCCTCATTGTGTTTTTAGCTTTTGTTAGTTGTTACGCTAGTGCATTGTGTAGTTAGGCTTGCTTATGTGAGGCAATTTCACATACATATCAAAGTTGGTATAGGTGGAATTGAGGTTTCAAATTACGCGATTGATGGGGTTTTTCATGCTTATCCTGTTTTTAGGTTTTGTGAGAATCGTTTATTTAGTTAAATATTTTTAAGGAAAAGTTAGATAGACATCATAATTGTTAGTTGAAATTGAGGTCTGAAATTAGGCGATTTAAGGTTGAAATTGAGGTATCAAATCACACGATTAATCTGTAAATAATGTTGTTACAAATTCTAGACTTCTGCATTGTTCTATAACTTTCGTTGTGTGCATTGTGTAGTTAGAGTTTTGTTAGAATCGTTTATTTTAGAACAGTTTCTAAATTGAAGTTGTAGGCTGAAATTTAAGCTTCGAATCACGCTATGTATCAGCGTTTCATGCTCATTGTGTACTGGTCAGTGGTCACGCAATGTATATAAGGGTAATTTTCAGTTTGCGTGTTCTGTAGATAGGTTTTGTTGGAATAGTTTATGTTACAACATATTTAACGCAGATTTATATAAGATACATATTGAAGTTATTGGTTGAAACTGATAGGTCTAAAATCAAGCGATTAGCCCAATTCTCATAGTGAATTGAACTCCTGAAATGGTGTTCACATTGACTAATCATGAGAAGCAGCTGTGGGACGCCGGGACGAAGCTGTTATTAAATTTGCAATTGTCAACTATGGAGCTCCGCATCATACTTCAAGTTAGGCTTTACTTTCATTAGTATTCTATATATTTGATGATGCTTGAAGTTGATGGTTTTGTATGGATTACAATTTTCAACTTTATTATAATAGCAAATTGAGATGCTTCTGATGAGGTCGACGGAACAAGTGAACGTTTCCAATTCCGAATCATTGAAATATGCAATGCATCCAGTAACAAATGCATTGATTGCCAAACGACTGTTGAGCCATCCTGATGTGGATGTAAAAATCTTAGTCGCATG
>BQNB010130522.1:0-18929 GCA_026074375.1 Tanacetum coccineum
CCATCTGGTAGAGGGACAAGCTGCCATACTTTCTGATTAATAAACTGTTGCATCTCCTCTTGCATAGCTTCAACCCAAGCAGGATCATTAAGAGCTTGAGCAACACTGCTTGGTTCAAGTTGTGATAGAAAACAAGCAAACAGACAATGTAAATAGTCTGTGTGATTGTTCCTTTGTTGATCATGAACATAGCTGACAAAAGCACTTGCACCAAATTTAGACTTCTTCAATGTACCTCTTGTCTGAACAGGTGAAGTGAGATCTCCAAGTATCTGTGATTGAGGATGAATTGTGTTCACCCTCTTAGTAGGAACAGAATCAACAACAATACTTGGTGCTAAGTTGGTGATAGTACCACCAAAATCATCATCATATGAAGAGGAAGAGAAAATGCCAGTGTCAGGATGGTGGTGTATGTCCTCCATTTCTGAAGATGAGGACATGGTGTTTGCAAGGTCAGAAGGAGAAGGATATCTTGAAGAATGTTCACTTGAGCCCAATGAGTGACCAGGAGGAAGTGATGGTGCATCAGTATGAACAGGTTTAACAACAGGAGTAGAGGTTTCAGTAGGACCATAAGAAACACCAGCAGCAGAATCAATCTTACCAGCAGGAACCCTATTCCTACTGGCTGCAAGATCAGCTTGACTTTGATGCTTCTCAGCTGTAGCATTGGCTTCATATGCTTGTTTTTGAAGCCTAGCAAGTTCCTCTGCATAATCTGAACTGCTCTCCACCATATCAGAAGCTTCATCAACCTTAGGACCTGAAAAAGAGTTAGAAGGAAAAGAAGGAACAACAATTACTTGTTCATCACACTCCGAATCTGAATCATCCTGTGTACCTGCATGTATGTTAGTATCTTGGGTACCTGCAGGTTGATTGGTTTTGAACCGAGTATAACCTAAAGAATCAGACAAATAGTCAAGGTCAAAATACCACTCATGACCCAAACCCTGAACATTAGGTTTATCTTCAAGATATCTCAGATTAAGTGTTTCTTCTATCTTTTTGCTGGATAAATTGTAGACCCTATAAGCCTTACTATGAGCAGCATACCCAACAATAAAACCTTCATCAGCTTTTCCCTCAAATTTCAATGTGGTCACTGTGTTAAGTATGTCATAAGACACCCAAAATGGCATATTAAGATGACTATGTTGGGAACTTTCCCAGACACTAGTTCATAAGTGTCTGTATGGGTTTAGTCACTAGAACCCTGTTCAAAACATAACAAGCAGTACTAACTGCTTCTGTCCAAAACATGGTAGGCAACTTAGAGTCAGCAAGCATAGTTCTTGCTGCCTCTATGAGGGTTCTATTCTTTCTTTCAGCAACCCCATTTTGTTGTGGGGTTCTGGCATTACTGTAATCCCTTCTAATCCCCTTTGACCCACAGAGTTCAATTAATTTAGAGTTTTTAAACTCTGTCCCATTGTCACACCTTATGGCTTTAACCTTTTTAGTTAACTGGTTTTCAATAAAAGTAATAAAGTCCTTAAGGATACCATTTGTTTCATCCTTAGTCCCCAAAAAGAAAACCCAAGTAAACCTGCTAAAGTCATCTGTAACCACCAAGGAGTAGTACTTGTGATCAATGCTTCTGATGGAAGTAGGACCAAAAAGGTCCATGTGAAGTAACTGGAGAGGAGCATAAATGGTGCTCACATCAGTGATGGCCTTGTATTGTAAGTAGCCTGTAATGCTCCTTTGTTGCAAGAAACACAGTTGTGCTCATTTGTGAAGAGTTTGGAGGGTAGCCCATTGACTAATCCATGCTTGGCCAGCTTGTTCATGTTTTTGAAGTTCACATGAGCCATCCTTCTACGCCATTTGGTAGACTCAACTAAGGATGCTTTTTCCAGCAAACAGTTGACATCTCTTTCAGGTTTAATGTCAAACAAATTGAAGCAATAGAGATTGTTCCTTCTTGGAACTCTGAGAACCACCTGACTATTCTCAGGTAGTTGGAACTCCTTAGAGAGAACAAGACACTCTTTATCAGTGAAAAGGACTTTGTTCTTGGTATCATAAATTTGTGAAACAGAGAACAAGTTAAAGTTTTGAAGCTCCTCCACATAATAAACATTCTCAAATTCAATTTGGAAGTCCTTATAGTGCCTTTTCTAGTGATATTTGGCCACTCCCACTCCCAAAAGTCACAGTACCCTCCTACAATCCTATCACAAAATCATCCAATTTCGTCCATTTAATTTGTTTTTGGGTAAATTAAAATCATCCAATTTCTCCTTATTGTCTGTCATGCTTCTGGAACAACCACTATCTACAATTCCTAAATCTCTATTCTTATGAGGATTTTCCTACAATGCACAATACAATACACATTAGTATACATGAGAGACCCAAGTCATTACTGACTTGGGCCTGCCTTGTGGATCATTTAAGAGTTAAACCATGTAGATTGATGAGATCCACCATTGTTCTTGGATCCCCATTGCATATTTGGCCTTCGAATTCTCAAAGAACAACCTGCTGAGGGATTAAGAGCAGTTCCCCATCTTCCCTCATCCATATTCATATGGTTATAATAGCCAAGCGGACTAAAGTGTTGAAAATAATGGCTTGTTGGTCTGGTCATAGGTCGAGCAGCATTATTTTTCCAACCAGCAGGAACAGATGTTGGTCTATTCCTACTACCAGCAGGAACAGATGCTGGTCTATTCCTACTACCAGCAGGAACAGATGTTGCTTTTGGTACAAATGAGGGAATATGTGTAACATTATTCCACATAGGTTTATTATGCAATTCCAACTGTTTCTCATAAAAATCACAATCTTTAATCAAATGAAATTTACTACCACAAACAAAACATGTCTTAGAACCAAAAGACTTTCTTTTACAAAGACTCCTACTGTTTACTCCACTCTTATTACATAAATTCCTAGGAGGTTTTACATTCTCCTTAAAAGAAAAACTAGAATTATCATTGGTGGAACTTGGTTGTTGGTCAGCAGTCTCTGACACTGTCTTGAAGTCAACTGAACTAGGGGCAGAGGCTAAGGGTTCATTGGTCTTGGAGCTTGAGGACTTGACACTTGAAACACAGGATGCAAAGCCAGTGGTCTCTGAGTCTGAGGACTTGTCACTGTTATCACAAGAGACAAAGTCATTAGATACAGAGTTAGTTTCAAAATAATTATTGGACTTTGAACCATAGGTAACCTGTGTATCATCAAGGTCAGGATTGTTGGAAGGAGGCATGAATGTTCCTGTTATAGGAGGAGGAACAGCATGCATTCCAACAGCTTTGACAAACCTGTCATAGAGAGGTTTCTCTGCAACATCCTCAGGTGTGGTGTCAAAGATGCTAGGGGCAGGGGCAGAGAGCATCAAACACCTCATCTGATCCAAAGTGTCTCCAAATCCTATACCAAATTTTGATCTAGAGGACAATGGAACTAATTGCATCTGTTTGACCTGGTTTTGGATGGACTCCTTCCATTTGTCAAATCTTGCATTAGACTCCTCATGTTTAACGCTTATCATTCTGTTTTTTCAGTTTAGCCTGTTCATTCAGGTTTTCTCAGTATATTTTTAACATGTTTGTTGTGTTATAAATTAGAGTTTATATTCTATTTCTTTCTATCCAATGTAGCTGATAATACTTTGGTACCATCCTTCTGTTGTTCTAAAGTTTGTTATAAGTACTTTTTTATGCTTGAACCCTGGATATTAACACTCTTTGTATTGAACTTCTAATTATCTATTCCTTTTTAAGTTATGGACATATAGATGTTCACAACCAAATAGGACTAGTATGTACTCCTGAGAAGAGAATACCATAAGGGTAAATCTAGCTGTTAGCCTTAGAAAACGTAGCAACAACATCACCAGTTTATAGTTCTACCAGCAGCGTCATCTCTGCTCTGGCAATCTTCCCATGTACTTGAGCAGCAACATTTCCACATCTTCTCCTTCATGGTTCCTATTTTATATGACCTTTTAAATTGATCAAACAGTACAACAAGGCCTTTGGTTCTTCTGACTTATCCAGCTCCTTAAGTTTGAATGAAGAATACCTTGCTTTAGAATCTAACTATTTCCCTGTATATTCCCTAGCAAAGTGACCCAACTCTGAGCATTTATAGCATTTGACCTTCTTCTTGTCAAAACCTTGAGCATTCATTTGTTATTAAACTTCATACTTTCTCCCAGCTTTTCTTTTTCACTTATGTTAATCCCTAACAGAGAGCATTGCCATTTGCCATTTGATGTCTAATTCCTCCAAATCTAATTTCCCAATCTGATCGAAATCTTCATAAGTGATCTGCTATTGAGGATCACTTTTAGCAACAAAGGAATGGAGAACATTTTCAATCACATTGCTAGAAGCAGCAGGACTTGATGAAGAAGAAGTAAACGTGGTTGAATGTGAATGATCAGGATTGGTTTTTGGACATTTTTGAATATTTAGTGCTAGCAGCATCTAATAAAGGGACTGACAGGGGTCAGGGCTGAAAAGTACCTCTTGAATCATAACTTAAGCCACCCTTTCACATCAATTTCCAAGAGTTCCTATAGCTTGTTGTTATTGATCATCAAAGCTTAGATATCAAGGACCACCATTTGTTTTAGAGTGATGGCCACCTATACTTTAAATGACCAAGAAGGTGGAAGTGCTCTAAGAAACTTCATGTTACAATCTTCATTGTCTGGCTTAGCTTGCATCTGATTGAGTTAACTCAATATCTTCTGAAACCTGCCATAGCCCTTATGCAGGGACCCTCTGATTTTAGATACCCTGAATTCTAAAAACTTTGCTTTTGCAATTGATTCCTCATTTTCTTAGACTCATCATTACCTCCCATAATCTGGCTTTGACCGCCAACCAGATATCCCTTGCATATCTGATGGTGAAATCAGACATTTATGATCACCTTGGAAGAGACTGAAGCCATTATTGTTCTTGCTTTTGGTCTCCTCTTTGAACAGCAATGTTGTTCTTCAACAGAATAGGAGGTAAGAATCATCGAATTTCCTTTTGGATCCTCTTCCTGTTTTTTCTTTTTTCTCCTGCTGTTTTCAATTTAGACATGTTACCACAAGTTCTGTTGTGATCCACTGTTCATGATCCAATACTCCATTTCATGGCCACGTCTCATATTCTTTCTTTCATTTTGTAAATAAGGAAATTTGGCATTTAGAGTTGTGACAATGGTTGTGTGATATTGTTGGAGTTGCTGAGACTGGGTGGTTTGTGAGGTTTGAGAGTGATTTGGAGACTCAAAAACTGGTTCAGAGGGTTGACCTGAGATCACATGTTCAGTTGTTGATGGGAAGAGAATGTAGATCATGAAGGTGATGGCATATGGTATGTTTGTGATGGATTTTGTGAAGCCAGTCTGTTGTGAAGTTTTTATATGTTAAGAATAGTAAAGTTTTCTTACAGGGCTCTCTCCAGCTTGTTAACTCCACTTGTAGGTCTAAAGCCCTAGATAGATCTCTTTACACCTTGTTGACGGTTTGTAGAGCACTTATGTAATCACAAAGCAACATCCTATAGAGAGACTACTAACAAATGTAAACTATTGTTTACGATAATACTAAAACAACAGAGTTAAAGAATTACTAAAAACAATGATCCTCTATGGATCTTTTCTATTGATAATAAACGTGTTTTTCTGATGAATTCAATCAGTTTGCTTCATCCAAGGCCGTAGGTTTCTTCTAAATAACATGAAAACCCCTACATATCTTGTTTCCTTAAGGACTCGCTAAAAGCTAAAGTGATAAGTGTTAATCACTTCAATTGGATAATCTCATGCATATCCCTATCACTAACTATACCTATAATATATTCGTAGTAAGCAATAATTCTACCAGGACTAATATTGTTTCTACCATAGTGGAATAACTTTTGTTATGCCCAACTACTAACTATAAAATTATCCTTACCAGTTGGAACAAACAATCTACCAGCAGGAACTTTTAATCTTACAGGTTGGAAACTACATCACCTACTAGTAGTAACTATCTATTACAAAATTCCTAAAAGTAGGTAAAACAACAGGAGGTAATGGCTGCTCCTCAGCCAGAAGCACATGATCATCCTCCAATGGTATATACTCAGGGTACATAGGCTCTGGCATATAGTCAGGATCATGTGATTGTATGAGCATAGGCTCACGCTCATCCTCGTCCTGTAGTACTGGTGGTGTCTGTGGCTCCCTCTGGGGCCAGGTATAGTTTATCCGAGTGTTGGTGGGTTGCTACTAGCTGACATAGGTGAGTTCCATCGTTATCGTATACGTCATGACTCATAGAGAACCATCGTCCGATAGCTCCTCGTCGTCTCCCTAAAATACCCTCCCTGGCTCAGAATCGGTGTAGACGAAAGTGTAGGTAACCGCAGATGATGCAGAAGACATGACTGCTGTAAAAACAAAAATAACTTATATAAGTATTAATTTTAAGACACCTCTTTATTGTTATTATTGTAATATATTTATATACTCGTATATCAATCATGCAAGCACTTAGTAAACTATGATGCCAAAACAGTGTATGTCATGTAAGCATATATGCTAGATTGCAAACAGTAATTGATGTAGTTTCCTATAGTAAACCCCATTTGGGAATGCTGTGTTTTGAAAGATGGTTATAGTCCAGATAATAAATTTTACCTTGGTTATCTATTAACCTTGGCTTTAATATACCAAATATGTAAACACCCCCAGATTCCTTGCGCGTATCCTTAAGCCAGACGTAATAATTGAATATTCTAAGGGCGTTACTTCATAGATCAATAGCACAAGATATGAGTCGTCCATCTATAACATGTCGTTTTTTTTTAAAAAGATACATTTGATTAACAAAATACTTGTTCATTACATAAGCTCATGGCTTCAATTGTTTCGATATATAAGGAATGATTCCAGTTTTATAACCAAATGTCCCAAAATGTAATACGCCCCACAATTCTTTAGTAACTGACTCTCCAATGGAGTGACCCCAAGGTTATCTTGGCACCTAGTGCCTTATTGACATAAGAAAAAAACATCTTAAAACGTCAATATATTGTTGAGCGTGAATTCATGGTTTATGTAAATCTATAGTAGGACACAAGATTTCAGTGTATGATTAAAGCTACATATCAAACATCATAAAAAGTAATTATGTTTTCCTTAGCTCATGACAATGTCAAGCTCGGAGACATATATTGAATGCAATATTTGCCTCAACATTGCACGTGAATGATGTTCTTAACCCGCAACATTCCAAATTCACTTGGTTACGTTTGTTGTTCGCAATCCGGCACAGTGAGCGTACTCACCCAAACGGGGATGCTGATCTTAATTAGATCTATTATAAACTCACGCTCTCAAATCTAGTAATGACAATTCATGATAATGGGTTAGTGGGTTATCGCTTACTTAGGCATAACACGTAAATCATTGTTTTATTAAAATGTGACACTTTGCAGGCGCGGGAGACGGGTTGGGTTGGGGGTGGGGGAAGTCTATTTTGAAAAAACAAGGCATGTTCTCACCCAAAGATAGTAATATTTAATAATTGTAAAAGCCCCCCATGGGGCTATGATTACCTTAGTCAGGTAGTCCTATGTGACATGATAAATATTATCAAGAATGGTAATTGAATCACACCGTCAAATACCTAGTTAATACGGCCAGTCCTTTAGTCTACAAAGTTTAGGCTAACGACTTAATGCATAAACTATAATAAATTGCTAGTTTATATATACTGTTATCACTTGTGTGGTGGTGCACATGTTCTTTGTATTTGTCTTTACTTGATGACTCTTAGGGAGGTATACGATTTCACACGTTCAAGTATATGTATAAACGTTATTAATAAATATACATATTTTATTAAGTCATGTTTTAATTCGTATAATATCCGATATAACTTGTCCGATATGTTAAGTGTTTATTAAAATCACTTTCGTTCATAAAATACCCTTAGGTTTTCTATATTTGCACAATTCCTAGTCCCCTAGTTTATGCAACAAATAGGTTATTTATATTTTTAAAACCCCTAAGTTTCTTATTACACTTTTAGCCTTAAACTTTAGAAAGATTTGCAATTTTGGTCTTATACCTTTAAACAGTCCTTTAAGTTTTTAGAAATGGCAAAACAGCCCTTGATCTCTATAAAATTTCGTTATTGATAGTTTCTACCCTAAAGTTTCCAATTTGACATTTTTAATCCTTTAACTTCCAAAATTTATATTTTAAGTCCAAATGAGGTTTGAAGAGTGGCAAAAAAGCGTTTTTTAGGGACTCCAAATAAGCATTTAAAGATGTTTTCAACTTGTAAATTAAGCTCAATGGCTTTTTTCGAGCTTTTGGGCTTTTTGGACCTGATAAGGTTCATTATGCATTTTATATGGTCAATTAAGAATTCTCAAAAGTAAATAAGCTCTCATTTGGCTTATATAGAGTATAGGAAACTGTTTGGCTAATTGATAAGCTCAGATAAGCTTATTTGAGCTTATTGGGTTCGTTAGCCCATTAACTAATTCAAATTAAGTCCTTAAAGTCCAATAAGGTGTTTAGCTAGTTTTTTAAGTAGTTTTTGATACAATTGAGTTAATTAAGTTTAAATAAGCTGTTTAATCTCACAAATAATCTGTTTAAGCATATTAGTGGCGATTGGGCCCGTGTTAGGCCTTGCTGAGGGCTGTTAAGCCCATTTGTGTCCCGATAAGGCTCTTATGTGTATAACTAAACACAAACAAGCTCATTAAGTCTTATAACCCTTTCAATAAGTCATGTGAGCTTAATTCATAAGCTATGGGCCTTAACTAACAGACTATTAGGCCAATTAACATTTGTTAATGGACTGTTTGGCCCTCGTTAGGCCTTTTTGTGGTTTTAGGGTTTAGTTAGAGTTTCATTAAGCACCTTAAGCTACTATTAAGCTCTTTAAGTTATACATAAGCCAACCTATAATCTTGTGTCTATTTATTGCTTCATGGCCCAAAAGGGGAACAATGCACGTCCTATTGGTTGGGTTAGGTTATGCGTATGGTTATGGGTTTATGGTAGTAAGCTATAACTATAATACGAACATTTGAGCTTTATTTTACCACCTATGGTTGTGTTTTAACACAAGCAAGCGCTCGATTAGCTTGTAAACTCCTTCCCAAGCCAAACTATCAAGTTTACGCGAAATGTTTACGTATAAGTTTCGTGCAATTCGTTTTTAAATGAAAATGTGTAACTCTAGTCATTGTTAAGCCTTGCTTTATATCGGTTGACATCTTTTTAGCACCACACAAGAGACAATATACATATATACACGCGAATAACTTGCATGCCTTGCATTATGCATATACGAGCTCATGTTAGTTTGTTATTTACAAACTAATCGTGGCCAAATCAATCTAGCAACTATGGAAATACGTATGGTAGGAGCATGATAAGCTTAGAATGCAACTTACAAGAGTCCTAGAGTCTTGGTCTCGAGTTTGGATGCATAGAAATGACAACCCTAAGCTCCAAAGCTTATTAAGTACCCAAGTCTCGGCTTGTGATCCTTCTTGTGACCTTGTATGAAAACCTAGCACAAATTTTTGTGTTTGAATAAGGGTTGTGAGGGTGTTTGTCGTGGCTTATGACCCGAAACAAGAAGGGAATTAATATGGTTTTGATTGGGAGAGTTTGTGTGTTTTAAGAGTTTCAAGAAGTGTCATATGTCAAGTATAGATGGGTATTTATAGGCTCATGAGCTAGTTGGTTTACCTAGTCCCAATCTAAAGCCAAATCGTGCCCTATAGTGATGGTTTTATGGTTTTTTAGGTAGTCACCCATGGTATTGATAATACTTCCTAGTACCATCCTTAATTACATGATCAAGATACAAGATTTACATGAGATTTGAAGATCTTTGGTTGTATATATGTTGTTTGTGGCCGCGGGTATCAAGAGGCAAAAGGAAGGATCCAATGAGGTTATTATCCTTTGTGTATTAGCTAAGTGGACATTTAGTACATGTTTTAATTATACTTAGGTTGTACATGTACTTAGTTTAGGGCTATAAGAGATTTTCTAGTTGTGTATATGCATGGGACGAGTAGAATTAGAGGGAAAAATTAGGTTTTTGAAATCTTATTAAGATTATACAAGTACAAGGCTTAATTAAAGGGTATTGTACAATATTGTGTAAGTATCCAATGTTTGATGGTTTTTTTGTTTACCCCTATTAGGCCACAATAGCTTATTAACACAAGAATTTAATTATTTTTGTATTTAAGGTTTAAAAGTGGGTATTGGTTTGAGTCTAGGTATGTCTAGGTATTTCCGGGGTGTGTCTAAAGGTATTTTATCGCGAAACGTAAGCCTTTTACGTGACCAATAAAATAAAATACGCAAAGTTAGTAATTGTCTTCCTAATAATTACATAACACTTGCTTGACGTAAAACTTAATTTATTTGGTGGCCGTTTACGTTAAATGATTATTTCTAGTCTATGCGATTTAGCTTAAAAGTTAAATTAAAAGTAAACGCGTATTGGACTAAAATAAATAGTAAAGAATAATAGAGTCGTAAAATGACCTGAAATTGAGAAATGTTACAGATTAGCTTGTTAAAGCGTAAGTTGTCTTAGATAGATCTAAAACAACTATGATAGAAAAACCGCTTTGAGTAATATATAAAGAATTATGCGGAAATAATCTTTATAACCAGAAGAAAACAATAATAACAGTAAACAAGATCTTTCACACAAAAATTTATTATATTGAATAATTCACAACACAAACTATATGTTTTGCCTAATAACTTATGAATTTTTATCTTGGAATTTATATTATAACTATGCCGTAATGTTCCTTTTATCACCAAGGAAAACCTTCATGGGCATTACAAAACACGCGTTTAGTGATCTTGCTTTTTCTATTACTATTTTAACTCATGCATATCATTAAGCTATAATAACCTATATATGGATAACAGTACTTTAATATAAAACTAACAGTTAATAACTAATACTGACATTCTATATACATGTTCTTGGTAGTACTAACTATCTTATTAGCAGTACTAAGTGTTTAGAAGCTTTAAATCCCAATCAATCATCCTCTAAAACTTGTGATTTACACATAATATTCTCACAATTCTTTTTTTTTTTTTTTTTTTTAATGTACATCTGAGCGGATGCTTCCAAACACTTTACTTCCTTGGTCTATTTGCTATATTGTAGATCTTTATCAAAAGCTCATCTGCCATCTCTGAATGTTGATCCACTCTTAGCTTGTTACATAGCATCAAAGTTACAAGTCCCTTTGTCAGTGGATAATCCTTTTCAACTAGCATGATAGATCTGGTCCGTTTCTCTGTAGATACATGATGAACTGCACAACAATTTCATATAACCACCATTTCAAAGGATCACATGCATATATTTCTGACGCTTCTAAGATTTTTCTGCATTTGGTTCAAATAACATCTTTAGTTCAACCCACAATTCTATCTCTTTATCTTCAGTAAGTCCTGATGAGTTATGTCTTTCTTAAACTAAGCTCCATAATTTGACTAGATCATCCTTGTTAAAATTCTTAAGCATGTCTTCAAAAACCTGATATACCTCTGTGTGATTGCCTACTCTGATGATTTTCCAAAATTGCATAGTGTCTTCAGAGTAAACTTCTCATCCAATTAATGGGTATTTGGTTTGAAGAGTATAACATTTATTTCCTTAATCTGGAACTAGATTTACCATTTGATTCAGTATCTTTTGAGCAATTAAATCTGTTTTTGGTTCTTCATCTGTTTGCTCTTGAACTGACTCTGAAACTTCTTCAGTTCTTTATCTTTTAGCAGGTTCTGCTTCAACATCTTGACCTATTCTTTTTAGTCTTTGAACTTCTTCTTCAGAATCCATATGCACAAATGAATGAACTTGATCCTATACTTTTTCAAATATTGGTCTTATATCATCATAACTCATTCCTTTGAAATCTTTCATCTTGTAGCCTCCCTGAGTCTTCAAGTACATAATAGATTTCATCCTGACTTCAGCTACAGATCTAGGTCCTAGGTGAAGTGCATGATACCTTAATTACAGATGGATCTTTCCTATCAATAACTTAAGACAGTATAACTTCTGCACATCTTCTTTCTTTTCCATCTTTATCATATTCTCTCTGCAATTGTTTTACGCAATTTCAGCATCTTCGTGCATCCTTTTTATTTTCTTCCTATTCAACCTTGTTCTTTGCAAATTTTATAGCTTCTTCATGACTAAGCCTTTCTGTCTCTAGTTGCTTCTTGGACTTCTTTTAAACAGATTCGTCTTCAATCATAATTGCTTTACCTTTATCTTTCCTCTTCTCTACACTCCTTTTATTATATTACCATATTTTTGCAAAGCAGGGTACTAAAACCTCAGGAGTACTGCACTTAGCAGTACTAATTGGTTAACTAGCACTATTAAGTTGTATTCAGTCTTTTTATCTGCTTGTCTAAGTTAGTAACATCTTGTCCCCTTTTTTCACCACTTCCTTGTACTTCCACAAGCTTAGTAGGTTCTTCTACTAATTCAGTAGTCTTTTCCTCTTCTAGCAATACCTTAGTATCATCACTAATCTTCTCCTGAATCTCTGCATCATGTGGAGGAACCAAAGAAATTTTAACATCCAAGTCCAATTCTTCAATTAAACTCCTCCCCTGATTGGAAGGATCCTTAGAAATTTCTTCTTCATTAGAGAGTACCACTCTTGTCCTTCTTCTAGATTGGCTTGTCTTCACAGTCTGCTCTAACTTCTTCACCTTTTTGATTAATTTGTAAGAGCAGTACCATAAGTTTGTTTGGTTTGTGCCAACTCTGCCTCCAAGCTTGTTACTTTATTTGACAAATTGGTATACAAGAACCATCAATTCATGAAACTTAGAGATGACTTACCCTCATCCGTTTAAAGAAGTTTAACACTTTAGGAGGTGATTCATGGGGGCATGGAAGCAGCTTCCTCAAAACAGGTGTCGGGTCTGTGGTAAGTTTGATGGTTGTGTGTTCGGTGGGGTCCAGTGAATGGTGTATGTTTAGGTGGATAATGATGATGAGATGTGATTCTTGAAGGTGTTGTTTCCAGATGCATGATCATGGTAGCAAATAAAAGCGAATAGTCTTTCCCCAGAATAACCCTGTGTATACCTCTTAATATTACTAAAAGATCTTCTGTGTCTTAAGGACATGAGTAGAATAGGTTCTTGTGTGAGGTTGAAGAAGTCTTCGTTGCTTGTTTAAATAGATTTGGATAAATCTAGGATACATTAAAAACTTATGAGGGTTATCTAAATTCTTTACCATGGCATCAAAGATGAATTTTGAGAAGTTAAAAGTTCTGGTTGTTGCCAGGCAGATAATAGCAGTAGCTATATTGCTACTAAACTGCTCCCAAGAAGTCTTTTTAAGACTAAAGCAGTGGAGGATTTTATGAATGAAAAACCTCCACTGAGGTAAATAATTACCCTTTTGAAATGTAAGTTTATCAAAATCAGTTTCATACCCCATTAGAGCAAGTTGCTCAAATATCTCTGAATTAGGTAGAGTAGTATCACCCCAGTGTCCTCCAAACATTTAGATGTTCTTCTTAGGAGAGGCTTCAGTAATTAGTATTTTCTTGTCCTTCTATTATAGCAGTTAGCTAGTTCTTTTTTTTTTTTTTTTTATCCCTCTCGAGTCAGCACGGTTCTAGCAGTAGCTGTTCTTCCAAAACTGTTAATAAAAGAAACATATTATTGTTGGATTCTAAATTAAGTGCAACTGGATAATGACGGCATTTAGAAAATCAATAATCTGATGAAACCCTTCACTTCCATTCAGACTTCTACAAGTAGGCAATCATGTTATGCTTATCGCAAAATTCCAAATTAGCCATGTGATTGCTTAAAGAGAGATTAAACTTCTGGGATGTGGTCGTGGATGAGAATATGAGGGTTTGGTAAAGGTGATTAAGATTTTATAGAGAGAGCTTAGGGTGTTGATTTGACCGACTAAATAAGATTGAATCTTTATAAGGAAGAAATCTTATTAGAGAAAGAAATATCACGAATTTTCCAAATCATAGACCTCTATAAGCAAGTTGTTGGCAAAAATATCTCAATGGCTATTTAATTAATGAAAAATTTTGTTATACTCTAAACAGTACTAACGGTCACCCACCAGTACTAATTTAGCCTAACAGTACTAACTTTAAGCCTAGTCGTCTTAACTTCACCCAGTAGTATAAAGATTTGCTTGACACTACTAACTTAATACTGGCAGTATTAAGTTTATGCCTAGCAGTATAAACACCAATGCTATTCCAACAAGCATTTCCATCACCAATTTGAATCTCACAATCTCTCTTTCTATTTTTATACTCACAAATATCTCTCAATTCTTTTTCCTCACCAATACACTCTTTCTGTTTTTATCCGCTCATCTCTCTTTCTGTTTTTAGCTCACCATTTCTCTCTATTCTTTTTACTGACTTTATTCACACAAGTTTGTACAATGTGCCATCAATTCCATTTGTTTCATACTATCCTTCCCACATCCAAGTGTGTTAACTCTTGAGAGAGGTGGATCATTGGACTTTTAGATGCAACCTCAAACTAAGTTTGAGCATCTACATCCCCAATATGGTTTCTTGGCACCTGGGACCACTACCTGAACCAAATCCCAAAGGACTGAATCCATTAAGTATTGCCATGGATTAGGTCTTAGTTTATGTTACCACTGTCCTGCTATGCTTCTAAGCTAGAAGCAGTAGTGGCAGCCCTTTCCATTCTGTCACCCAACTCCTTATGGACAGCCTGCAAATGCAATAAATCCTCTATCATAGTCATGATAATCTGTGAGATAGGACTTGTTTCGTGTCATATGCCTGGAGCATCCACTGTTAAAAATCCCTGTATCTTTTAAAGCAACTTGTGGATCACCCTGCATATCAAACAAAAGAGAATTAGTTTCTCTTGGGGACCCAAGCCATTACTGACTTGAGTCTGCCTGTTGGATCAAGATAGTTAAATTTCTTACAAATGTATGATCCACTGTTTTTGGAGACATGATTGTAACACCCCCATTTTTACAATATAGCAGCGGAAGATAATCTGGGGTATTACTTCATGGATATAACAATCATAATCATAGAAAACAACTTTAAAAGAGACGTTGTTGGAAAAATTTAGTTATCATTCATAAAGTCTAGAAACATAAAATGTGAATGATAACAAGTTTTAGCCATCTTCAAGTCCATGCCACTCCATGCCATAAGTTGCTCAATTACCTGAGATAAACATGCATAAAAAGGGTCAACACAAAGGTTGAGTGAAATTCATAGGTTTGAAATGTAATAGTTGAATACAAGTTATAATGGAAATATTGGCATTGCAGGGACAATTATCATGGAGAACATTTATTCATATGGAGAACAGTATTATTATGGAGAACAGTATTATCATGGAAAATAGTTGAATATTATATGGTTGAATGCAAGTTTAATAGTGATTGGGCTACGTTGTTATACACCCGTAATTGGTAATAATTGCAACGAATACAATTATTATGGAAAATGGTAACATTATTATTACACCTAAGCTCATGACACCAATACGTTAACAGGGAAGATCACCGTAGTGATATTGGTTAGGGACAGATGTCCCCGTGGAAAAGGTAACTTGCCAAGGTTACCTATTAGGACAAATATAGTGCGTTTGGCTACCCCAAGCATGGGTATACAAATGGGAGCCGTCACCCCCAATAGATCTATTCACAATATTCGCGTTCACTCGTAAGCAATTAATGGTTCATGATATGGAAATAATGGCACTGGAAGCTACTTAGGCAATAATATATCTGGATAGCATACAGTTGGAAAAACACTTGCATTCATGGTTTATATCAGGTATCACAGGTTTATAAAGTATTCAAAAGATGGAAATATGGGGTTATGAATTCATTAAGTCTTTGAAAAGTAATCACATTGTTATAAGATAAACGAGTATGTAAAAGAGTTTGTAACAAGCATGTATCCCCCTCGCGGGTTTATAAAACATGTAAATAAGTAAAGGCGAGGTTATGAACTTCACCTGATAGGTAGATGTAATAAATATTCCAAAATGAAAGCTGACGACCTTATCATAATCTTAACGGGGAAGGTTGATATAGCAAAATGATAGTAAACAGCTACGTCACGCAACCTGAGTAAATATGTCAAGTCTTAGGAAGATTGTACTCTAGAACTTTGGTTTTAAGAGTTATGAGTTTGATTGAAGAGTTTGGAATTATTGTATCACCGTTCGGGCCATCATAATTCAAAAGTCATTCAGTAAACGTTTGAGGAGCTAGGGCACTTTAAATCGTAAACCCAACAACTCAGTCAGAACGTAATACCAAGATGAAACCTCTTAATATGAAGCTCCCTAGTATTGTGGTACGATATAGCTTCCGGATGATCGGTTTTAAGCGTTTTATTCAATATCTGGAAATGTTAAGCACGAGAAGCGTTAATTAAAGTTATGTCGGGTAATGTTTTGAATATGATTTTATACTTTTTCAAAATGTTACATTTTAGACCCTAGGGTTTGGAAAATTGCAAGTAGACCCCTAGGGTTTGCATTTTTACGACTTTGGTCCTTCAACTTTGAAAGATATACCAAGTAAACCTTGGACTTTGAAAAGTGACATAATAGACCCCTATAGTTATAACTTTGATAAAATGACATATTCAGCCCCTTTAGTTATAAGTTTCAGAAAGTTACGATATATACCCCTTGCATGGATTATAATTACAAAACATGTCCAAATTGCCATGCAAGCTTATTTTAACATTTCATTAGACATTTATAAGTTATAATAAACTAGAATATGAAGATTTAACGCAACGCAAGTTTAAAATAATGATTCGTTAAGCTAGGAAGTAAAACGGGTCAAATTAGGGTTTCATAATGAAAATGCGCGGGTTTTAAAGTCAAATTCTTTCATGACTTATCAAAGAACTTATTTTAACATTATATAAGCTTATTAGGATAGATTATAACAAAAGTTTACAAGTTTAACTCATAGTTTAAGTAAAAACATGAAATTAGGGTTTCGGGTGTACGGTTTTGGATCAAAAAGGTATAACACATAGGTTTTTGAGTTCAAAGCTTTATATTATGATTTTAGCAAGATCATATGAACATTATGACGTTATGAATACATAATATAAGCTTAGAGAACCTGGTCTTGAGCTTATAGCTTAGAAACGGGTCGGAATTGGGACTTTTAGCTTTGTACGCCTAGAATAACGACTCCCGGGCTTCGTTTCTTGGTTTCTTTTGCTTCCTTTCTGTACTTGAGCCTTCTTAAGATCACTTAGGATCTATTAGAGCAAAGGATTGCTTCTATGTAAGGGTTATAGAGGAGGAAGTGGGGGATGAAGAAAAATGAAGAGTTTAGGTCTCTATTTATAGTCATATGATCCTTAAAGCTTAAGGTATGCTTGAAATCTGAGATGGGGCATGTGTACAAGCTAGGTAGGGATGTGGAGAAGCTAGTAGATGTGTTGTATAAGCTAGGAAGTAGCTTTGGTGAGGTGTTTTGGTCTTGGTGATGTCGTAGGTACAAAAGAAAGAACAAGAGAGCATGTGATCAATTTTTAATTATAAATGAAGTAGATATTTGTTTGAGGTGCTTGTAAGCAGCTTGTACTTCAAGTAGGTGCATCATCAAGGTGCTTGAATGCAAGAAAAACTTTCAAATTGGGTCAAAATGCAAAGGTTTTGATTTCGGGTTCATTAGGGTTCAATTAGGGTTTTCAAGCTTGAATTTCGTGTATACTTGATTAGGAATGATAGGTTACTGATCCTAAGACTTATATTAAGGATTATAATCAAAATTTGATAGGTGGTTTGGGTTAAAATGGGTAGAAAATGAGTAAACGGGTCAAAAGTTACAATTAGGGCATAATTAGGGTTTTCTAGTTTTATTTCTTGTACATTGTCGTTAATATGGTGAAATGATGATGGAAAGTGATTGATAATGTTGTAATTTTTGTTATTATAACTTAGTTGAGAGTTGGTTTGGGTTTACAATGGATAATAATCAAGAAACGGGTCATAGTTTAGAAACTAGCACGGTTTTAGGGTTTAGGGTTTTGAATTATGGTTTTAAGTATAAAAAGAGGCATGTAAGCTTATGAATAGAATAATTAGAGTTTACATATTGTATATTGAGTGTAGTAGCTTGCACACAAGTGATGGTGAAGAAATTAGAATGAAAACGGAGGTAAAACGGCTATTTTGGAGATCATGCTTAATGACTTGTACATTGAGCTTTTAGAGACTTGTACTTTGACTTGGAGGGAGTTTATATTTCAATTGAAATGTTATATTATGTGTATATATGCTTTAGTAGCTTGTACATTCACTTTATATATTAACCCTTCATGGAATTAGGGTTTAGAGGTATACGATAACGGTTTAAAGCCCGTTTTGATATAACGTTGCGAATGGTACATTATAGGAATAATGTACTTTGTAATAAGGATATGATGATATTGACTTAACATATTGTGATATTTTCTTGACATATATGAAGACAGGATGACCATAGATAGGTTGCGTGAGCTCATCTACTTTAGTTATGTAAGTTACATGACATACTGAGATATTGACAATGCAAGTAATGTAATAAAGAGAAAAATTTCCCCGTATAATTGTGATAATAGTAAAATAGGTTTTGCAGTTGATGAAAATTATTGGGTTGTTATAGTCTCCACCCCTTACAGAAATCTCGTCCTGAGATTTAGTTGAAAGTTATAGCGAATAGATGTAGGTACTGGGCATGAATTTGATTTTTATGTTAGGTTAATCAAGGTCACAAGCCCACGTGTGTGATGCATTTATAATTATGTTGTAAACCATAATTATAATTACCTCCTTTTACACGTCTACTTATTTTCAAGACTACACCACTTGAT
>BQNB010130523.1:0-18929 GCA_026074375.1 Tanacetum coccineum
TGATGTGCGCTAAAAAAAAATAAGACAAACTAGGCAAAAGCTAATAAGGATGGGAGATTCTACATAAAAACTTTATAATATCCAAAATATAGTTTTAGTTTAGCAAAAAGAATAAGAGATAGATAACAAACTTAACAATACCAGTCATGAACCTTAGGACGCTTTGAATCAGAAAATAAGTTTCTTCTTGAGAAAGGCATCAACTAAACCGCCATGGAAGTTCATACCACCTTTACCGTGACAAAATTCCAGCTGATGATCCGAAGCATCACCTTTCCGATAATGTTGACCAGGAGAATACCACTTGTCCACAAACCATGTAAAAACGAGTCCACTGACTGTCTCTAACACATGAACACCAGAAAAAGAATATAGCTTCCAGCTTTGAATACTCCAGGTGTGTTGATTCTTCCAAACATCACTACCATCATTCACTTCAGGTGAATCCATCAAAACCTTAAGATCTCCCCAAAGAACAAGACCAACTCCCGCAGCTTTCTTATCCTGATAAAATGTCATCACACGGCCATAAATTGTCATCAAGTCTGCTCTAGTAACCAAGTAAAGGATTTCCCTAAGACTTGTGAAGTACTTGCGAGAGTTGTCTAGCCTGTAGAAGGCATTGATCGAGCCTAACCCCGTAGGCAATAACTCCCAGTCAACAACAGCATATAAAGTAACAGGTGTATCATCATCAGAAGCAGAATCCGCATCAGAAGCATACTTAATGCACACTTTGTGTTCAGCTTCAGGATCTCCTTCTTCAATTGGAATGGAAGATTGAGAAGTATGAACACCTTTTCTGCCTAATCGCTTCTTCTTGGTACCAACCTTCTTGAGTGAGGAGGCAGTGTGTTGTGCTGTAGAAGCAATGTTAGAAGGAACTTCAACTTGAGCGTCTGGAATATCCTGAGAATGAGAAGGAGCAGCAACTTCCTCTCGTGAAACATTTTGAGAAGGAGTTGCACCTTCTTCTTCCTGTGGAACACCGTGAGAAGGAGCTTCAACGTTCACTTCATCATCACCAGTCTTGAGTTTCTTTGAAAAGGCACTAGTCATTGGACTACCATCTCTTTTTAAACCCCTTGTGAATGCAACAACTCTTTTGATCTTATCAAACTCCTCTTGAAGCTGTTTAGGAGAGAGTTTTCGAACTTGAGCCATAGTCCAACCAGTAGAGTATACAGCAGGACCTTGATTCTTCACATAAGTGCGCATATATTGCCTGAGCTGAGATGGTGTCATAGGCCTCTCCCTCCGTTCTTGAGCCCGTTGTTCAGCAAGTTCTTTTCTTCGAGTATTGACCAACGCAACCATCCTGGCTGCAAAATCATCATCAGTAAATTCAACCCCAAAAATTGTGGAAGATAAGTCTGGATTTGCTTGAAGACGAGCCAAAATTATATCCCAAGCAGCATCTAAGTAGTTTGTAGCAGATGCAAGAACCTCCTGTTGTCTCTTTCTTTGGTCTTCATTCATCTTAAAGTCTTGAGACATCTGCCTAGCTAAATTAGCATCCTTCATAAGAGATTCAGCTCTTTGCTTTTCGAAATCGGCGAGTTCTTGAGCTTGTAATCTCTATGCAGCCTCCCAACCTAGTCTTTCTTCTTCTAATTGCTTGAAAGTCTTATCATGAGTTGGAGTAGGTTCTTCAACAGCAACACCTTTTCCCTTTCTGGCATCTTTGACAGGTGATGAAGGAGTTTCAGGTGTAGTACCACTACTAGCAGGAATTATTTTAGCAGCAGGAACAGAACTACTGGAAGGAACAGTTGTGCTACCAAAAGAAACGGTTGAAGGACCAGTAGAAACACCAGAGGAAACACCAGCAGACATATCAGTAGGAAGAGGTGGACTAGGAGGAATATCAGCACCAGGAGAAACATCAACATGAGCATCTGAAGCAGCAGCAGCCTTAGCCAATTTGATAAGAGGATCCATATCTTGCTCTTCTTCCTCTTCTTTATTAGACTCACTTATAACAACCTTCCTGCTCCTTGTTTTGAGATTCAACTCCAAAGCTTTAACCTTCTTAACCAATTGACCCACTACATCCTCAAATAACAGCTTGTGTGCCTTAAGCTCTGACTCCAAGGTACTAACTTTCTGCACAAGTTCAGACACTAGAGAAGACAAAGCAGTTAGAGTGGCAAGGTCCTCAACACCTCCTAAGGTTGGACCTACAAGGGGAACTTGAGTGGACCTGGGAGGAGTGGTGTGGAAAGATCCTCCCAGTGTTTCATCTTCCATATTTATGGAAGTGAAAAGGTTAGGATCAGACTCATTGGCTCCTAAAAAAGAGGCAATGTTTGGGTCTGAAGTATGACCCTGCTCAAACACTAGAGGAATATGGTCTGATGTTGTTGGTCTTGGTGGTGTTGGTATTTGTTCTTGAGATTGATCAGGCTCAGGCCTAGTCTCTTGAATAGTCTCAGGAATGGTTTGAGGGATATCTGGTGCAGCTTCCCCTGTACCTTCATCTGCTATACCAGCTTGAGCAGAGGGAAGCATTGCAGCTAAAAGTGGCATGTGGTCCCTTCAAAATTTAACCTCATGTTAGCAAAAAGTTTGCTTGACAGTTTTAAAACATGATATTGTTTAGTATTCCTAGTTTCTATTTCCAAAATGATTTGAAGGAACCTAGATACATAACAAACCTTTTAGCATTACTGATGTTATTTACCATCCCCTTGAAAATGTAACTTGACCAATTAAACCTTCTTCCATCAGACAAACAAATAAGAGCTATAGCCAGTGGGCTTCCAAATTGATCCCAGCTACCAGATTTGGAACTGAGACAATGCTGTATTGTGTGAACCAAGAACCTCTACTGAGGTGAGAACTTATTTTTGTGGAAGGTTAGCTTGCCTTCAGTGGGGTATCCAAGATTATCCATACCCAAATATATATCAGCAATGGGCAAGTCTTCAATACCTCCATCATCACCCAATTGAAGTTGACTCCTTACTGTGTCTTTAGTGATAGAGTAAGAAGTCCTATCAATCGTGGCCAGAATAGCTGGAGGGCCTAACTCAGGAGCCCTAAGTGAAGCCGTTGACCAGAACTGTTTGACCAAAGAGTCAAAGATGATGGGGTCATGAGTAAGAGCATACCTTAAGTGCGAACCCCTCAAGAAGTCAAGTGGTTTCAATGTCATCCTCCAATGCGTTTAGATCCTCTTCGAAACCTAAGAAAATAATATTACCTAAACACTGGTCTCCTCATTAGTGGGTTTTTCATATGGGTAAATGCCCCATACAAAACATTACACAACACCTACATCTTGTCCTAACCACCTACATCCAATTACATTAACACAACTCCTCGTTCCACATAGCAACATCTCGTAATGGTGCAAGACCTAAACTCTCTTTCTCACAATACTTTAATACAAACCATTTGAGAATACCAAATGTAGCACACTCATTGTATCCTGCCATCTCTATACTGGCTTTCAAAATTTAATAATAGCTAGGTCGGAAAAATGTACCCCCCTCACCACCACCCGTCTTATTTCTCAATTTGAAGTTGACTCTCCTTCTATCTAACTCCTTTAGGAATACCAATGCCATGTGTCGGCATTTTACTGGCTCAAAATAATATAGTGGGATGTCACGTGCTATTTTTCTTCTTTTATTTGAGGGCACGTGATGGTGATATATAAATTCATCCCATTTCATTCATAAATCTCAATTTCAGTTTGCAATTTCAAGAATCAGAATATAGAATTCAAGTTGGGCTTGGCAATATGGGCCTTGCGTATGGTACTGTTGGGTCATGGTGTGGGGTGGATAATTTAATCATTGACTTGGGCTAGCAATAATATGGGCTGGCCCGGCCCATATAACGGGTAACGGACCGGCCCAATAAACAAAGAAGGCACCGTTGAACTTGTTTTCTCGCGCTCTTTCCATTCTCGTGCTCGGTTTTGTCGGTCTTGGCTTCATTTTTGTCCTTTTCTGAATATCCATTACCTGCACATCATAAATCACAAAACACACAAATACAATGCATTTTTGATATATTTTGGTCATTTTAGGCTCGTTTTTATAGGTAAAAGGTATGTGTAATTAAGCACATACCAAAGGTCATCAAATAACGGTTAACCATATAAAACATTAAGGTCGTTATTTTCTCGCGGTGCCTCAAAATATGCATGTCAAATCCATAATTGTTGATCCGCGATGACTTTAAGCATTATAATCGGGTATTTTTTTATCACATCTTTTGAATTGACCATGTAAGGACTTATGACAATTTGTCCATTCCCAATGTATACAATCAATGCTCCCACGTATTCCTGGGAGCCCGTATTTCTTTTCGTACAATTCATATATATGTTGGACATCATCTAAAGTAGGCATTCTTAAAAACTCTTCAATGTACAATACATATATGCATTTAGTGAAGTTCTATAAACATTCACGTGAACAACGTTCATCAGCTTGCAAACACTCATCAAATGCATCGGGTGATGAGCTGTATGCTAATTGGTGTATGGCGGATGTGCATTTCATAATAGGACTAAAACCTAAATGACATGTACAAACGGGACGTTGTTAAAAAAGAAAGTAATCGGGAAGAGGGTCAACATTCTAATTGGTAATATCATTGACGATTTGTTTAAAAAGTGTAGAACTCATATGATACATTCATCGAAAATATTTTTCCGGATATATAGGTGGACTGTTTCGTCGCCAAAATAATCTCGCATTAACTTTTCTTCCGCAACTTCTCGTTCACGTGGTATGTATCTCCTAATATGTTTTCCCAAATTACGAACCGAACTTTCGCCTTCTTCATTATCCAAACTTTGATATTGTTCAAAATATTGATAATATTGTGCATACTGCTTCATATCGCCTTAAGAGTAATTGATGTGCGGTCATTGTAGGACTTCAACAAGAAGTTTTACAACTCCCTAGGCAGTGTACCTAACCGTTGTAGTGTAGTATAAGCAAGACTCGTGGGTTGTTATCGTTCTCTAGGGGAATAGGTTGGGAAGGCTCGAACAAAATCTAACAAAGGTCTACCGGGTTGAGAGAGGATTCTTTTTTATTTTTATGTTTTTATGAAAGCACGTAAATATCTTGGTTTGAGAGATTTGGTTTGGTTTTAATTAATTAAACTAATTATAAATCTAAACTACTTTGGTGATAACTTATATGGTAAACGAACGTATTTACTTAATCATGCACTACTCCTTAGTTTGTTTCTCCTAATCATGTTGCTTTGTCACCCTCGTGATGATCTGTGTAAGTATTTCCTAAGTCATGAACGAATTACACGAACCCGTCATTTATGTAATATTCTGTTAAGGCAACGCACAAGTAAGGTAGTATGAAGACTATTACAAGGCCCTTAAGAGTATATTACATGCAGTTAAAACACCTTAAGAGGGATCAACCATATTAGGGGTAAGGTAGTATGAATACTGTTATTGATGATATCCTTTCTACACACTCGCGTTTTCTTAGACGTCTATGCCAATTTAATATCTTATGGCTAGTTTTCTAAAGCCTAACGTGCACATCCATCACAAGAAGCAACATTAAAAGGATCTATAAACTAAGTTTCATGCAATCATAAGTAAATACTAATAAATATAGCCTTGCATGGTAAATAAAGAAAAAGAACAAGAATCTATCACAAAACACATAGACATATTAAGTGATAAAGGATAAATGAACTCCACTTGATTAAATCATGCAGTTGAAGCTGTTACAAGAGGCTTTTGACACCCTAAAAACGAGCCCAAAGGCTGCTAAAATCGTCTTCTAAAACTAGGGTTCGTCTCCCAAAAGTTACACACTAAAAACCCTAAAACGAGTTTGTATATATAGAGATCAGACCACGACGGCGTCACAAAATTCCTAACGCTGTCGCTTTGATAAAGCTTTTAGGGTTTCATTTGAGGCTGCTATATTCTAACGCCGTCGTGATAGTCCTGACGCCGTCTTGATCAAGTTCTGACGCCGTCGCAAGAGTTGGCGACGCCGTCTCCATCGTCTGAATGATTGTTTCTTCAAGAGATTTGGTGTAGAGTCGTAGTCTTGTCCGTTTCTTCTCCAAATGAGCCCAAGTTACGTGTATTCCCTCCAAAAGCCATTCGAGTGCTAAAAACACAAAAACAAACGATTAAGCACATAATTTGAGCATATTTTCATGATATAGGGGGTTAAATAACCCCGAAAAGTGTATAAAATGACACATCATCAGTAATAATTGTACAAATCGGACATATCATTGTGGTCGGGATTCATAATTTTTATTTGTGTTATGTATGTAAAAGTGTGAAAAAATAGAAGTTTAATGAGGTATTTATAGGATTTTGAAATGGTAAAATTTTGAAAACATCAGGCATTAAACACAAAAAGGGCTAGTATGAGCCTATTTAATGTTCTATCCGTTACAAAAAATTCAAATTTCAAAAAAATAAAATAAATAGTATAACGCGAAAATACGAGACACGGTACGGTGTCTTGCGCGAGGTGAGGTATGGGTTTGGCGTTTTAGTGGAAAACACAAAATTTTATTCACCGTAACTTGGGCTCTTACACCTAAGCATTCCACATACGCATTCTTAGATATAAAAAGAAAATAAAAAATGCCAAATAATCAAAATTAACTTGTTTAACAGGTATCGGGTCTACAGGTCGCCAAGTTTTTAACCTTTACAAAAAACATTAAGTTCATTTATAACAAATTCAATACTTAAGGGTGCGTTTGGTATGTTAACAGGAATTACTATAGGTATGGGCTTGATTACGTAGTGAAATGGTAATAGGTATCATTAACTTAAATTGATGTTTATCATATTTTAAAGATATGTGTGTCTTGATTACTAACTTCAAAGAATATTACAAACCCACCATCCTTAATGGGTTTGAGTGATTCCCAATTCTATGGGTGTCATATATAAATTTGAAACCCATTCATGTATACCAAACAATAACTATGACTATCATTTCCATTCCCGATACACATACATATGAACCAAACACACCCTTAGTATTTTGACTTAGGGCCCGTTTGGTTTATAAACCGGTTTGGGATTAGGATTTGGATTTGAATTAAGATTTAGATTTGATATAAGAAAGAGAAAATATATTAAAAAAATAAGAAAACGTAAATATATATTTAAATATACACATTTGAAATAAAAATAACAAAATTTTTATAATACAAAAAATGAAAGATAGAGAGAAGCTAAATGGTAGGACCCAGCAACAGTACAAACCCCACATATATTATATCTTTTTCAAATAGTGTGCGTTAATGGGGTTCAACCCTAATTTCTAACCCTTACTTTTCAAACAACCAATGTTTAAAGTCTTTTCAACTAAAAACTCAGGGTGTGCTTGTTATGAGGGTTTAGATGTTAAGTAATGGAATAATAGAAATAAAAATTGTTTGCTTTGGGTATATGGGTGTTAAAACATTGATTAATAGCCATAAATAAAGGTTTCGACGAAAGACAAAAAATAGACAGGTTTTATGTATATAATTAGCACTTCCTACTTTTTATTAGAGGATAAGTTAGTTAGCCCAAGCTCGGTCTGTGGGCTTTGGGTCCATTAGGGTTAGGTTTATGTTACATTTGTAATCTATAAATAGTGATGGATAATAAAGATTAATCAACGAGGTTTTCATTGTCTAACATGGTATCGGAGCGGGTCTGATCCTCAGACCTAGGTGGCTAAGTTGAGCCGCCTCTTTTATGCCACCCCGTCAAACCCTAACTACCACCCTTTAACCTATCAAAAACTCTTTTTTTTGTTAAACCCTAGATCTGCCGTCACTTTACATCATAAACAAATCCCAAATCATCATTCAAAAGTTGCTTGCATTAATCCACAAACAAATCTCCTTCATGTCATATGTTTATGCATCACAATACATACTTCATGCAATTATTTTTATAATACAAATATCTTGCAAGTCTAATGGGTAGTTTCCATTCTACGGAAGACTTCCAAGTAGCGTTATTCAAGAACAGGAAGAAAGAGAATCTCTTTGCAAACATGATATTTGATCTTTTCGATGTCATGCAGAAGGAGGTTATTGATTTTGGAATAGTATGAAGTTAAAAAAAAGTTATAGTTGTTTATTGTTTGTTTATTTATTTTTATTTGTGTTGGTGATTTATGCTAAGGTCACAAATCCACACAATCATAATTAATTGTGTTGGTGATTTGTGCTAAGGTCACAAATTCACACAACTGTAATTTATGTTGGTGATTTGTGCTAAGGTCACAAATCCACACAATCGTGATTTGTGTTGATAATTTAAGCTAAGGTCACAAATTCACACAAGCGTTATTGTTTAATTGTTTGTTTGTTTTAATGTTTTGTTTTGTTTTTTGCTCTAGTCCGAGCTTTCGCGATTTCGCCGCTATGACTGCGAGGGAGTATTAGAGGATAAGTTAGTTAGCCTAAGCCCGGTCTGTGGGATTTAGGTCCATTAAGGTTAGGTTTATGTTACATTTGTAATATATAAATAGTGATGGATAATAAAGATTAATCCACGGGGTTTTCATTGCCTAACACTTTTTTCCCGCTATTTTCTTTATTCCCGCTTTCAACTTCCCGCAATAATTTTCTTTTCCTACAAAATCATCACTTACCTCATTTAGGTTGTCACTATCATTATCCACTAACATATATTATCTTCTAAACAATTTTTCACACAATATGTAAAAACAGAGGGTCATACATCAAAGATTCGCAGCTTCTATTGAAAATGGTAAGTAATCTATTATAGCATTTTATGGTTTTGCATTTTACTTCAACACAAGATCATTCTCAAAGTATCTACTTCTATGTAGGATATTTTTAATTTTGTAATATTGACTTAATTGAACCCAATGATCTTGAGTTGTTGAACCCCTCATAAATACTGTTTGGCCTAAATTTGGGAAGTGAAATAATACCGTATGATATTTTCCCCTAATTTTACTAATTTGTTCTTGATTGTCATTTTTCATTGCTACAACTAAAACAAGGATTATGTAATCTTAGTAATCAACAACAAAAATTTAGTAGATATAGTTGTCCCTTTAGTCCTTTAAGATTTTGCTATTGTTGTATATCCTGTTTTGTGTTAGTTCACAATTCCACATTAGATTTTGATGTTGTTGTGTATCTTGTTTTTGTTTTAGTCCATAGTAGATTTTGCTATTCTTGTGTATCTTGCTATGCACTAAACTAAATTGCTCGTCATATTTGAGTATTGAGCGTATGCATAACCCACTAAGATTCATGAAATCATTTTAGCCTTTTACTTGTTGTCAATAATTAAAAAATAACCACTACAACAGTAGCTTGTTTTTGTACTAAACTAGTAGATTTTGATTTTGTACTAAAGTAGTGCAATAGAAAAATGACCAGTGCATCAGTAGAATTTGATGTTGTTGTGTATTTTGTTTTAGTCCATAGTATTATTTTGCTATCATTGTGTATTTTGCTATTGCACCTAACTAAATTGGTCATCGTAGTTTAGTATTGAACATATGCATAACCACCAAGATTCATCAAGTCATTTTAGCCTTTTATTTGTTGTCATTAATTAAAAATGACCACTACACCAGTAGCTTGTTTTTGTACTAAACTAGTAGATTTTGATTTTGTACTCAACTAGTACAATAGAAAAATGACCACTACATTAGTAGATTTTGATGTTGTTGTGTAATTGAAAAATGACTTCTACATTAGTAGCTCTATCATTAATTGATATTGTATTATTTGTGTATGAAAATTATTCGCATGACAACTTGGCTGTCATCAATAGACTTTTTTTTATTAATTGTTTATGTGTGTAGGTTGACCCCATCAGTTCCACGGCTCGAACGAGGCATCCTTCGCCAATTTATCTGTAACCCTTGCCCTTTTTGTATTTTGAATATTATAATTTAGTCCTTCGACTATTTGACGTTTGTCAGTTTATTCAAAAATCGTACCGTGTTGACGGTGGTGAATTTATGAGATATGAAGCATTTTATGGTTTATTGTGTATAATAAGCCTTATTGGAGGATATTATTATGTCATGTAAGTTCCGGGAGGTTGACCCGTGAATTTTTGAGAAATGCCGAAAAACGAGTCCCGACACTTCCGTTAATGTCCAAATGAGTTTTTGGGAGGACCATTATGAAAATATGTCAAGTAAATATTGTAAGTTATCGGAAAAACATTTTTAAAGTGAATAAAAATGCTAAGTAACTTTGGGGAATATTTTACAGTTGAGTTTTATGAGTTTTTAAGTGATTCCGACACAAAACGAACCAACCCAAGACCCCATTGGATCCCATTTCAGTCCGAGCAAGCCAAGGGAACAAGAAGGCAAAATTTTAGCAACTTTGTCCTAGGAAGAGTACATATATTTTGTATCTTTCTTATCATGCGCATTTCATTTCTTGCTTTCAAAACATAAAAACACACACTTGTGTGTGTTCTTGTTCGTCCGACCTTAAACCCACACACAAACACATATATTTTCAAACTTTGATTAAGAAAACATGAAGGTCCAAGAGTTGTAGGGTGTTTCTAGTGTTCGGGATATCAATAAAACAACGTTTGGGTTGTCCGGTTAAAGTCGAAAATTATTTTGAAGCCCTTTTTATAAGTCTTTCAAATTTATTTTTAACTTGTCTTTTTGGGTTGTTAGTGATGCATAGATATTAGTTGTACGGCCCGATCGTTAAAAATCAAAAGTTTATAAAATAAGATATAGATGTGCGTTTGGTTCGAAAATAAAAGAAAAGAAAGATGAGGTTTTGTTAGTTTTGATATTGTGGTCGTGATGGTTGAAAAACATTTATTGCTAATTAGTATATTATTTTTAAGCTCGAATGAGTTTATTTTGGGCTTATATGCCCACGTCAACAAAAGGGAACACAAGGTAAGTGTTTTTGGTTATTACCCTAGTATGTCGTATTTTTGTGAAATATTATTATAGCTTATGGTGATAACCAAATACGATGCGTAGCTTATTAGCTTATTTTTAAGCTTAATATATATTTTTGGAGCTTATGGGCTTCAGGCCCATAACGCCCTATGTGAGGTCGTGGATTATTTAAGCTTATTGTGGGCTGGGTTACTCTATTTACTTATTAATTCTGGCTTATGTATGCGGGTATTAGGATTGGTTTTTGGGTTAGAACGTATTTTGGATATGTAAATCTTAATGGATCCTTATTGGGCCTTAAAGCCCAATAAGCCTTAACTAGTCATTTTGGGAGTTTTTTACGAACTTTCGGGAAGTAAAAAATACTTGTGAAGTTATATTGAAATTCGTTTTGAGAAAGTATTTTGGTAAACGTCGTGAAATGTGATTTTTGGAATTAGATCGAAAAGTGTCGAAATGTTTAAAATTGTTTAAAAATAAGGTTTAAAAACCTTGAGAAACGTCATATAAACGTACGGGTCATGCCGAAATTTCGTAAAAAGTTTATACTTAAAACGTAATTTTATTTTTAATAATAAAATATCATTATTTTATTATTTTAATAAGTCGACTAAAAGACGAAAAATATAATTTTCCTCGAAACTTTTCTAAAATGATTAGCGAACGAAATCGTTTCATTTCGTATAGTATAAATGATATATTTTTGGTAACTAAGTGTACCGGATGGACTTATCGAAATATATTTTTAATTATATATTATAAATATTTTCTTATCTATTTTGCTAAATAGTATAAGTATATTGTACCAAGATATAAATTGAGATATGGTATCATTTGAAGTTAAGTCGCCAACCATCACACCACTAAAACGTTTAAGATAACCGTACAACAAGCGTCTAACCTCTATGCATCATACCTAAAAAACTGTTTTGGTAATAAATGATTAAAATGGGAGATTGATTAGACTAGGTCGTGTGCAGACGTCGTTGCCTTTGCTTGTGATTTGAGTTTGCTGTTGGAGACAGTTGCTTGAGGTGAGTTCTCGTAGCCCTACTTTTTAAATCTTTTTCGTTGGGGAAAAATGATACTCAAATGTGTTTTGAACTGTTTTTAGAACTGTACGAAACGTGATTTTGTTTTTGGGACAATATATGTGCTTATGACTGCTATGTGAATGATATGCGTTGGTATGATATGCTGTGTGATCTTTCTGTGTGGTTCTTCACCCTAAATATAGCTCTAGCTGGTAGGCTTTAGGTGTGGCAACTCCTTCGGGGTTGCGACCCTAAGAGCGTTGGTACACGCTGGCAATAAGACTAGCGGGGATGCTAGGTCTCGATACATGATTAGCGGGGATGCTAAGTCATAAGTTTGTGATCTTTTGCATATATTCACTGTCATATAGCATAATTGTCTAACCGTTTGAGATATTAGCACAACAACTGGGTTTTAAATCAAACCTACGAGCTCACCAACATTATTGTGGACGTTTTCGAGTATTATTTTCAGGTGAAGTTAATAATCGTTAAAGTGTGGTGCTTGTAGCAGACTTTTAGAGAATTCCGTAGGAGTCTTGTTTGAAAAGTCTTGCATTTGATGTATATTCTGGATTTCAGTTTCTTGAGGATTGAGGTTTAAGATTGTATGGACCCCTGCGTAGGCTTAAGATTGTAATAAATGGCGACTATGTGTTGTGTTCTTGATTTGGGGCATCACTCAAGGTTGTATTGAGGTTGATGGTCATCATGACACTTTTCATTTATGCATTTTAGTTTTCTCTATTTTGTATCTTGTGTTGTGATTGATCATTATGTTGCATTCCCTTCTTTCCGCATATGATAGGGTGTGACATTATCAATCACCTGTTATGACACATCCTCCATCACCTTATCAGTCTACTCCTGCTACAAATGCTCCATCAACTTATCAGTCTAATCCTGCTACAAACGCTCTATCAACTTTTCAGTTTGCACCTGCCACAAAAGCTCCATCAGCTTATTAGTCTACTCTCGTGACAAACGCTCCATCAACTTATCAGTCTAATCATGCTACAAACGCTCCATCAACTTATCAGATTGCACCTACATATCCTTCATCACCTTATCAGTTTGCACCTACACAACCTTATCACCAAGCTCCTACCATTAATCATTCACCAATTTATGAGTCTAGTCCCACCTTACAACCAACACTATAAGTTTGGTTACTTTGTCTCGATAAAAATAGTTGTTATGTTATAAGTGAATTTACCTCGTTTGACCTTATTGATATTTTTTATAATAGGCCACGAGGGTGTGGCAAAAATAAATGCTTCTGGGAAGAAAGTAAAACTGAGTTACTAATTGAAGTTCTACAAGATATGGCAAGTGATCCATCTTGGAAGACAAATGGTGGTTTTAGAAGCAAACTACTTAGGTGAGGTGCATAGGAGGATACTTGCTAAAAGGCCAGATTTTTCAAAAAAAGTTTCACCTCATATCGAGTCAAAGGTCACATGGTTGAAGACCAAGTTTCATATCATTATACAAGTAGTTTATATCCTCTTTGTTTTTTATGTGTGTTTTTTGTATTTTTGATGTTGTAATATTTTCTATCTTAAACAGAGGCACAAAGAAGCAAAAGGGCTGTGGGATGTTCCGTTCCCATACTTCAACAAACTTGAATTGGTGTATGGAAGAGATAGAGCTACTGGTGTAGTGGCTGAAGGTTTTAAAGATGCGATCCACGACTTAGAAGAGGAGAAAAATGGTGAAATTAGAGGAGAAAATCTTAGGTAATCTCACTTCTCTTTAAGCGATGATGAAGGTGATGTCCAATATATGTCACAAACAACTCAAACAACCTCAGACTTTACCAATGCAACAAATACGACTAATAAACAAAAGATAACTTCTCAAGGCAATAAGGTTGTGAAAAAAAAGGAAAACACTAGAAATACAATTAGAAGGAATTGATCATTCTTTCCAAATGTTTGTTCAAGGATTTAATGCTAACTTTGGAACTATGGCAAATGTCGTGGCTCATTCTATGACAGATGAGAACATGCGACAGAAAGCTGCAAGTGAAAAACTAAAAGACTGTCTAGACGAGCTCGTGAAACTTAAAATCTCGACAAAGTGATGTACTTCATGCAGGTGAAATATTTGCTGCAAATAAATAAAAGCTTGATATATTCATGAACCTACCTGATGAGTTACGAGTGTCCTACGTGTATAAGTTAATAGGCCTATCTTCAGGTAACTAGATAATATATTATATAGTAGTATAGGACTAGTAAATCTTCTGTTCTCGAGAGAGGGACTTCCTCGAGTAATCTTATATGGGCTAAACTTGACATTTTTGGGGAAAGTTGTTCATCGAATGATCAGATTGTTAGTTTGAATAGTTGAATGAGCGTAGCTCATTCTGGTCTCGAAGCGAGGACTTATCTCGAGTAATTATTTCACATGATGTGAACAATATATTTTGGAACTCAAGTTGTATGTTATTGTATGATATATTGTATTCAAATCGTTAAGTGTTAAATCGATAGCATATTGCATCCTCTTTCTTTTGTAGATTACGTCGAGATCGACATTCTTTAGTTAGTGCAATATTGAGATAATCACTTATTAGTTATTGGAAAATTGTGATTTGTTGCATCTAATTATAAACTGATTATTGAGACTGGATTTTTAAACGGGTCTAAACTGGATTTTTGCTGTCAAAGTGGGTTAACGGGTCAAAACTGGATTATCGAGATTGAAGCTTATTAGGTTTGGATTTGTAATGATATAACTGATTATCGTTATGGCGAAGTTGTTTTCCAGACACGTTTGTTACAGTTTGGCAAACACCCCTTTAAGTACAATAGATAACACGCATTGGTAAAATTAGCAGAAAGACAACAAATTCACGTTCGGGTAAGTAAGCAACATACTAAAAAAACTAGCTTAATAAAATTGAAATAATCCAGAGACATGAGGCAAATTCTTAAGTTTACTTGGTTCATAAAATATGACTTGGGGTATCTGTTTTAAAGAAAGGTTAAGTGTACAAAAATCATGGGTTTTTTTTAGAGTCTGTTTTGTTTCAAATCATTTCATGATCGTTTTAAAAATTAGACGGTTTCTTTACCAGCTTTTAGTCACCGTGTAAGTGGTACCGGAACACGACTTCAACTACCGTGGTACCGGAACCGATACCGGTACCGACTTAATATACAGTTCCGAAAATGGGACTTTGAATTTAAGTCGGGAAAAAATCCGGCAGACCGAAAACGGTGCCGGTACGGCACCAAATGGTACCGCGCTCATCCTTAGTTAGGACAAATAAAACAAGCAATCTTTTATTATAATAATATTAAAATTTAAACCATTCCCAATCACATTTTATAAAACAAACAACATTTTATACTATCATATATTTTCTCTCTCATGTTCTTCTTTCAAACAAAATCTAGGCCCGTTTGGTTTGTAGACGGGTTTAGGATTAAGATTTGAATTTGGATTTAAATTTGGTTTAGGATTTGGATTTGAATTTGAGTTAGGAGAGAGAAAAATAATATTTAAAGATATATTATTTAATAAAATATGAATTAAAATTTATTTATATTAATAATCAAATGATAAAAAATAAAAAATGAGAAAGAGATTGCTCTTGGTTCCACAATTGTCATAAAACCCTCCCAAAACCCCCCATCACCTTTATCTTTTACACAACCCCTTATAAGTGGGTTAAGAATCAAAACCCTTATTTCAAAAATGCAACCAAACAACTCTTTTTAACTTTTAAACTGCTAGTTAATCTCGGTGAGATCTCGAATCTCGGACCTAGAAAAAACCTCGGTTCCAAATCTCGGTGGTAAATATCAGAACCAAAATTCTAGGCGATATTGGACGAGATTTTGCCGAGATTTTGATATCGGATCTCGGTGAGATAAAGAAAATATCGTTTTTGGACTTTTTCTTTCTTTTTTCTGGCAGCCCACTTTTATTTTGGCAGGCCACTTCTTTTTGGCAACCCAGTTCTTTTTGGCAGCCCACTTTTTCTTAAAACCTACTTACAACACTTCTTTTTTCTTGATAAGCAGAGCCACCAAAACCTAAAACCTAATTAAAACCTAATTAGAATAGAACACAGGTCAATTCCCTTATTTTGTCTTTCTATTTTCTAACAGGTAAATACAACTTCTTGACTTTATTACTTGTGAATTAGCTATTCATTTGTTCAAGTATGGAAGGTTAATCTTCCCATGCTTCAGTAAATCCGAAAAGTAGTGCTAATACTTCATCGGATGCTGGTACCGGTATAAAATGTACGAATGGGGATATGGCTTGGGAATGGGGGGTTTGGAAAGATCCCACAAAAAAGGAAATATTTGGTGTACACTTTGTGACAAGAAAATGTCTGGAGGGATCACAAGGTTAAAACAATACCTTACTCATACAAAAGGAGATGTAACAGGTTGTTCTAAGGTGACAACATATATAACAAAGAGAGTTCTTGCATCAATGCATGAAAAGGAAAAGATAACAAAGGAAAAAAAAGAAATATAGAAATTCTAAGGTCAGAAAATACGATAGATTTATCAGAAGACGAGGATGCGGACGATGAGGTACAAGTTAGGGGGAATGAAAGTAAGAAACGAAAGTCCATAGGTGCAATGTCCGCGGTCCTCTTGATTACATCCTTAAGATTGATCATGGAAAAACAAAACAAAGTACATTGGATATAAACAATCCAATAAAACAGAACTTGAAAATGGTTGCTTGGAAAAAGATTGCAACTTGGGCTTATACAGTTGGCTTACCTTTTAATGCCGTACATGACGAGAGCTTTCAAGATATGATTTATGCCATTAGAGAATATGGAAGAGGTATGCCTGCTCCAAGTTATCATAATCTTCGTGTAACATTGCTGAAAGATGCTTTAGAAGATACGAAAAAATTTGTAGATTCGTTTAGGCCGCAATGGCAGAAATACAGATGTAGCATTATGTCTAATTTTTGGACAGACGGGAAAGGAAGGTGTTTGATAAACTTTTTACTCAAGTGTCCTACTGGCACGATATTTCTAAAGTCAATTGATGCATCGAAGCATGTAAAGGATGCTCAATTAATTGTGAAGATGATTAATGAAGTGATTGAAGATGTTGGAGAAGAAAACATATTACAGGTACTGGTAGTTTCAGTTTCTTGATGATTTCATGTTTTTATTACTTTTTTAACTTTTATCCATATTATTTAATTAAATTCCTTTTTTCTTATAGTTTATTACTGATAACGGCTCAAACATTAAAGCTGCGGGAGCGATTTTAGAAGAACAACATCCTAAGTTGTTTTGGACACCATGTGCAGCACACTATGTAAACCTCGTGATAGGAGATATCGGGGAGAAAATACCAAAAACAAAGAGTGCTTTAAGTGATGCAAGGGCAGTCGTGGTTTACATTTATAACCACGAAAGGATTTTAAATATGACGCGGAAGTTAACAAAGAATAAGGAGTTGCACAGGTCTTGTGTAACTAGGTTTGCAACTCGATTTTATACTTTAAAGAATGTGCATGAGAATCGACATCATCTACAGGCGTTATTTGTGTCGGAACAATGGACCAAAAGTGACTTTGCAAAGAAAACAGTAGGAAAGAGAGTCGAGAGAATAGTTGCAAAACAAGAATTTTAGGACAATGTTTATCTAGCTTGTCAAGTACTTGCTGTTTTGACCGATTTGGTTCGGTTGGTTGATACGGAAGAGAAGCCGTGCATGGGTTATATCTACGACGCGATGAGTAGAGCGAAAGATCAAATAAGCAAAAATCTAAAAGGTGGGCCGAATGAGAGACTAGTCAGTAGAGTTTGGTCTATGATTCAGACAAGGTGGACCGACCAATTCCATCATCCTTTACATGCAGCTGGATGTTTCCTTAACCCTGCTATTTTTCATGGAGAAAATTCAAAGGTTGATACCAATAAAGAGATTTTGACAGATCTTTATGTTGTCATTAACCGTCTTGTTCCCGATCCAGATGAAAATGATTATGTGAGGGAATAGTTGAATATGTACATTGATTCTAGGGGCTAATTTAGATCTGATTTCGCTAGAAGGATGGTGACGCGCGAAGCTTACCCCTCTTTTTTATGTATCAATAAGTAAATATAAATATAAATACACAACAAAGGATCAGAATTCGGGCGAGATCAAGAAAACCGGAAACTTGTGAACGCAATTGGATTGCATTTAATCAATTTACACTCAAGAAAAAAGGAATTGTCCTTTGCAACAAAAAGCTCAATGACCTTTGTATTCATCCAATATTACACTAGCTACGAAGACAATCGAGTCTATAAAACCAACAAGTCTTAGACCCTATCTTGTTTGAGAGACGTAAGAGGACAATAGTAGTGGACGATACAACGAGAATGAGCTTCAAGACTTTGTGAATGCAGGTGATGGTCTGCTTTGGTCTGATGTGAGAGAAGCGATGGGAGGAAAATGTAGACATCAGACCAAGTACAAGAAGTAAAACGGAGCGTTATAGAGATGACGATGATGAGATTAATGTGGGTGGTGGCTTGGAGGAAGAAGTGAATGCTTTAGACGATGTTGATTCGGATGCTGAACCGTTAGACTGCAATTAAATTCAGTTTGACACTTTTATGCTATGTGTTTTGTTTAAGCTTTTATGATTTTAATTTAATTCCGTTTGACAATTTTATGCTATGTTTTATGTTTAATATATATATTTAATATTCTTAGATAATATAAAAATCGATATCTCACCGCGATAACCGTTATTTCAAATCTCGGTTCTTGAACGATATTTGAAATCTGACCGAGATAACTGCATAGCTTTTAAATCTAAAACCCAAAGAAACCCTTCAAACCAAACGCACCCTTAGTTTGTAACTTTTGAACATAAGTGTAATTTATAGCTTTAAACTTTTTTTTTTTCTCAGCACAATAGTTTCGGACGTTTGGTGACCCGAGCAACATCCGAATCCCATTGACGGTCCGTAGCACATACATAACAAAACAATCACAAA
>BQNB010130524.1:0-18928 GCA_026074375.1 Tanacetum coccineum
GAAATTTTCCAACTTTGACAAAAACGTCTTCGGTGAGTCCTTTAGGATAAGTAATTGATCGGTCTGCTAACTCTAAAGTCATACGAGTTGGTATAAGTTCAGGTAAAGAAAGCTTTTTCCATATACAAAGGGGCATAAGATTTATGCTCGCGCCAAGATCGGCCAAGGAGTGACATACATCTATTCCCAGGAAATTACATAGAATAAGAAACTTGTCGGGATCTCCAAGCTTTTCGGGAAGCTTTTTAAGGAATATTGCTGAGCAATTCTCGTTCAACAGTATCCTAGCTAACTCAAGCAACTTTTCCTTATTCATGAGCAAACTCTTCATCGTAGGAGCAAATCTTTGCATCAAAAGTAAAGCATCCGCAAAACTAATGTCGAAGCGCAAATCTTGAAAGATTTGGAAGATCTTCCCCATTTGATTCGAAGCTTTGTCTCGGGACTTTTGATCATCATGTCGTGAAGGATATGGAATATTTTGCTTAGGTAAACTCTTCGGAACATCGGATTCCGGAGTTGGAATGGTTTTAGGCAAAGTCTTTAGAACATCAGGTTCTGGAATAGAAATAGGGATAACCGGAGGTGGGATTTGAGCGGTACTTCCTTTGAAATTTGTTTGCTCTTTATTCGTTGTCTCCTCGGTTTCTCGTTCTACTACCTTTTTAGGAGAAGGATTAGTAGGAATCGAGGGTCCCTCGTAAGCAACACCACTTCGAGTAGTGATCGCTTTCATCTCACCCTTCGGGTTTGGAATGGTATTACTTGGAAGAGTACCCAAAGTTGAGGCTTGGTTTTGAAACAATCCACAAATCATGTTTTGCAAATTATTTTGAAAAGTTGTTTGTTGATTCATCATGACGGCTTATTGAGATTTTATCGTGTTTTGAATTTCATTCTTAAGGTCTCCTTTCAACGAGTTGATTTGATTTTGCATGTTTCTCATCATTTGATCGTTATTCCTCTTGTAACTTGAAAAATCATTTGAAATCTCTTGTTGAACTTGATTATTAGGCACTTGAAATGGTTGGTTTTGAAATCCTTGGTTTTGAAAATTCGGAGCATGATTATTTTGAAATCCTTGATTAACATGAAAATTATTTCCCCGATTAAAATTATTCCCTTGAACTTGATTCTGATTAAACCTATTTTGACCATTGTTTTGCACCGGAGCAAAACCGGGTGGTGCCATTTGATTACTAACACGGTTTGGAGGGTTAACTTGATTGTAAGTACCCGTGGTCGCACAAACACTAGCCTGATTGTTATCGGTAGTCGGACAATTATACCAAGAATGGGCACCACCACAAGTAACGCAAGATTCCTCAACCGCTTTAACCGGAGCGGGAGTGACAACTTTCTTAGAAACAATCTCGACTAAGGTCGAAAGTTGATCCGCAAGCTTATCAATTCTTTCATCCGTTTTACTAGAAGTAGCATTCATCCTAGAAACATTTGATCTATTACGTGAATAACGAACTTTTGATTTATTCTCAATTATGTTTAAAGCCTCTCTAGTCGTCTTACTCAAAAGATTTCCAAAAGATTTCCACCCGCCACGACATTTAAGGAGTCTTGATCGTTGTCGTTTAAACCATTATAGAAAGTATCTTTATGGTGTTAACTCCGTTAAATCCTTGGTGGGGACAAGCTCTAGCTTTTCTTTAATCGTTCCACGTTACTTAAAGACGCATCGAATTTTGGGTAAATCGAGAGATTTTATTCTTTAAGTGAGTCGTTTTCGAGGGAGGGAAAAATTGATTCACGAATTTGGTAACGAGATCCTCCCAAAGTCAGATGAATTAGGGAGGTTCTTTCTCGTACAAGTTTTAGCAGCCCCCTCGATTGAATTGGAAACATCATTAGCAATCACATCGATGTTGGCACATTCCTAAATCGTTGTGTCGAGGTAATCCTTTGAACTATTAATATGGCATGGTGGATTTTGTTCTCTAAAACCGTGGGAAAGGGTTCGCTTGAATAATTTGTAGCAAATTTGTTTAATCTCAAAATGATCTCGCATTAAATTTCCGGTAAAAATGATAGCTTCTTCATACCTTTCGTGGGGCACGGGAGTAGCTCTTCATCGTTCGTTCCGCATCGGTGCCTATGATAGTACGAAGAGGGCTCGGGTTCGACTATGTTTGGAGCTCGTCCTTTATTTGACGTTCGGAATTGGTGAGTTTTGAAATTTTGGAAATTTGAATTCTAGTGAGCATGCACTAAACAAACAAAAATGATAAAAGAAAAAGAGAAAAGAAATATTTTTGTTTACCGAATAAATCAACAAATTAGGGTAATCTCTGAAGTAAAATAATTTTACAAAAGAGGTGACGCCTTTTTCATAAGTGGTCACAATAAAAAAAAAATAAAAAAAATAAAAAAAAACAAACAAAAAAAAAAACCAAAAATAAAAAATAAAAAAAAAAAAAAAAAAAAAAAAAAGTAAAAATTAATCTTAGGTTCTGAGAAACTTAGTGTGGATAATACTCAATTGAAAGTATTATTTGTTAGTGTTCTTTTTACCAAGCTTGGTAAAAATTTTTATTTCTTATATTAAGAATTCACAAGAAAAATCAAAAATCCAGAAGAAACAAATTATTTTTGTACTTTTCTTATTATTAATCTTCTACTTTACTAAAAAGAAAAGAAAAATATTTTGTACTTTTAATATTTTTAATATTTTTTTTTGTATTTTGATTTTCTCACAAGCGTACTTTTGAGGACGAAAGGTTCTTCAATCACGATCGACAATTGCAAACGAAGAATCTTAATCACAATTCCCCGGATCGGCGCCAAAACTTGGTGTGTACTGTTTTATTACGTATAATAATTATACGATAATTGAAATTCCTAAAACTACCTAAGGACACAAGGTAGTAAGGGAAAAATTCAAACAAAAAATATTCTACGTAAAGAAACGGTAAGTGATTACGGGTCGTTTTCCCAAAGATTTTGAAATTGAGACCTCGTTTGTTATTTGGACAATGACTTGAATTGGTTCAAAGATGACAAAAAAATTTTTTTTTTTTTTTCTTGTTTTCTAAAAATCCTAATAGCGAGCTGATAAAAGGCACACTTAGTCCTTAACTACGCAAAAATTGATTAACGGGAATAAAATAAAACACGAACAAATAAGTCAAAAACACTAAAATTAAACCCTAAATGCTTTTCTAAACTTTTTCTAATCCTAAATGACTATTTAAAAGTAAAAAGCTAAGGAATTTCTAAACCGAGATTAATTTGAGCTAAAAACGAAGAAAACGAGAACGGGGATCGAATCCCGTTCTTTAAAAATTGAACTTTCAAAATATTAACCTTACGAAAGTAAATTTCAAACCTAAGCTAGATTATGATAAAAGAAATTTTAGAAAAAGAATTTATTTTTTTGATTATTTTTTTATATTTTTATGAATTTTATTAGTTTTAAACCAAAATTAAATGGATTAAAAATACTAAATGTATTTCTAAAAAATTCTAAGAAAATTACTAAAAGTGTAAAATATAGTGCTGGATTTTATAAAAATAAGAACTAAAAATAAGCTAAAAAATTAAGCCCTAAAAAGCCAAAAACTAGCTACGGCTTATTTTATAAAAGGGAAAATTAAAATGTGTTTAAAAGAAAAGTAAATGCACCCTTGGACGTAAAAGTCTCAAGGGCGGCGCAGTGGTGGTGTGTGTTGTGTGGTGAGGCGTTTATAAAGGTTGAGGAAGGTAGAGACCAGTGGTTCGAGCCTTGCTCACCCTGGATTTCCCTTCTTCCTTTTTTTTTTATTTTTAGAAAAATTTAAAAAACAAACTTGTAGAAAAGCTGAAATTAAGCAATTTTAATAAAAACAACTATTTTTGAAAAGCACTAAATAAGCTAGAAAATGAGTTGAAAACAGACAGTAAGTACTTAAAGGATTATAAGCTTTTTACTTGACCAACAAGAAGGAACTTCAATAAGCTAAAACAAGTCTAAACTAAGTATAACAGCTAAATCTTATCCTAATAAGCTAGTATAGACTAGAAATAAGCAACAAATAAAAGCTATAAGCTGTAAAATCCAAATTAAGCATTTATCTCAAAACTGGTTACCAAACTGACACAATAGCTACTTTTAAGCTTATTTTAAACTAAGTAAATGGAACATTATGGAAATCTAGCTTATAAATCCTAAAAGCTTGACCTCAAATCTACTTAAAACAACTTTTAAAAACTAATTTGAAAATCAAAAACTTAAAGAAAAAGCTAAGTGAAAATGGCTTTTTGACTTAGTGCCTGCTGAGTTTCTTTTTATTTAGAAAAGACAAAATGCTTATTTTGAGCTTAAAAACAGATAGCTTAATGATCTTTTAAAGAGAAAATAAGCTAAAGCTAATTAAGATTGACCTAAAAACTACTTGTGTGCGAAAAATCAAGACCTAATTTCTAAATTTACCCACTGAATTTTAAGCTATGAAGAAACATGTAATCTAATGATCTACCAAGAACAAGAGAGAGAGATGTGGGTTGTGATGTTTAGTGAGAGAAAGTATATGGAATGGATGAAGTGTTATTACTATGTGGAAAATGGAAAAAATGAAACAACCAACCCCTCTCCATGGCTAGGAGAGGGCTTATATAGTTACATGATGGCCGGCCCATTGGGCCTATGATGGTATTCCATGGGCCTTGGGCCGGATTAGTTTATACTTTAACATGAACAACAATCTACGAGCTATGACCTAGGAAAAACTTGAAGTGACCGACCACTTTTTGTGTTTTCCAAACAATCCCCCCTAAGGGAGGTCATCCAGTTTACAAAACTTAAGCCTAGATACGTTGCCTGTGACTTTATCTTTAGCTCGTCCTTTTGACATTCTCCTGTGAGTATGTTGTAGTGATCATTGATTTCTGGATTTAGCTTGTTCCTTGAACTTGTATTTGACATTGTGATCTTGAGCATCTTGAAATCATTCGCCATCTTGAAACTTTGCCATCTTGTGGATTTGTGATTTCTGAACCAACATGCTCATACCTTTCTTGAATGGTTGTCTTGAAAAACTTTAATGCTACGTCTTTCTTGAGATTCGTTAACTAGAATACTTCGTCACTTCGAGAAAGACGTTAGTTATCAGAGTAACAGAAGTCTTGAAATATGTATTTGAGCCTTTCATGAAGTCATTATGTTTGTCTATCGGGTATGAGCATGTGGCTATGGATCTTGTGCGGTCAGTGGAATCAAGGAAACCTCCTCCTCATCTTTAAATAGCCTGCATAAAAAAACAGTTAGCAATAAAGCGGGGGGACGAATATGGCTTTGTCATTCGCCCAGGTTTGGTTGGAGTAACCTTCAAATCTGGGAGGATCGACCTGTGATCAGATAGATTCAATTTAAGAAGAAACTCTTGACAGGATTTCAGCTGTAGTATTCGAATCTTTCCTAACACATAAGTATTAGGATTCATAGTAACTCAGCATGTCTCGTTATCAGAACGTCTCAAAGCAGACAACACGATAAGAGTGAACCAGTGAGTTACTATCTCACCGATTGATATAGAAAATCGATTTGAAAATCAATCGACGTGTCACTTGCTAAAGTGGTTTTGTGACACATCGAGAGTTTTAAGCAATTCAAAATTCTTTAACCGTTGATCCATAACCTGGAACAAGTTTGATTCATAAAGAATCGCACCATTGTTGCTTTCCAGTTGTCACAAGCTTGATTCATAAGAATCGCACAAGTCACCTACCATGAGCTTGTTTGATGTTGGCTCAAGCAGGATTTCCATCTTCATTGTGAATACCTAAGTATCACTCGGATGTTCTGGCAAAATCACAAGGATCTTGCGTAGGACTCTAATGATATTACTTGATATTCACATTGTGTGAGATAACAAGCTAAATTATGACAAGTGTCCTAATGAGATTAATGGATGATCTCTTTTGGCTCTAGACTCAATAGTGCACTTTTAATTTTAGTGATCGGAGGCTGGAGCTGAGTGCCACCTTTTCAATATCAACTAACTCGGAGTGAGAAAGTCAATAGAAATGAGTGTATCTCCGTGAGTTTTGAAACAAAGTCTTTCCGACTTTGAGTGGCTGGGAGGGGTTTGTGCATAGCGTCACTGGGTCCATGACTGTCTTCAATGTCAGACAACACCTAAGTGTTTCTGACAGCATATGTATTGACCCGGTTTCTGCCTAAGTGTATGGAGGGCTTCTTTCTTTTCACCCTTTATCCTTACATTTCTTTTTCATTCTTCAACCCCTTCAATGCTTACCGAGACTTCATAACTAACACCTTGTTGGGTTTGTTCCAGTGTTAGCTCCATCTCAGTCGGCATTATTCCCGATTCTCACTTTTTCTCCTTTTTAATCATACCTAAGGACTTCTACACTAACTAGTGGATATCCCTGGGTAGATCCCTCCGGTTCTGGCTGGATCATGGGATTTGAATACCTATACCTAACCACCTTATAACTCCATAAAATTAAGTACATGGTCGGTCTTTTAGGGTATTCCATCACCATTACAAACCAAAATCATTGAAAAATTCATTCAAAGTGTTTGATATAAATATCAAAAGGTTTACACTTTGAATGTTTTTAATCATCACTAAAAGCTCCCCCTTAACATGTGCATCGTAATCGTAGTACATGCTAAGTGTGGAGTGCATCGAGTCCATTTTAATTGATTACTTCTGTCAATATACATTAAGTCCAGGTTAATCACATTTTCTCCCCTTATCCAAAATGTTAATCCCTTGATATTTTGGATATCAATTGATTAACCGTTCGGGGACAAAATGATGTATTCTAGCAGAATGGAACATATTATTGCTCCCCCTCAACTTTTGAGGGTTTATAAGATGGTGCCGAGTACAATTATTTGAAAGATTTTGAATTTACTAAGAAATTCTTGTAAAATTTGTACTCGAGCACATCTTATTTTTCACCAAAAAATCTACACTAGTTATTAACATATTCACAAGATAAAATTATTTACGAGGATTGACCTTATAAGATGAGAACAACATATGATAAATCATATGGTCCTTTGAAGCAGCCGTAAGTCACCCCCGTATGGTCTTCCACCAACAAATCTCTCCAAGCTCCGCATGATCCTCCTTGTCTTTAATCTTTTGTCAATTGCCTGAATCATAGCTCTTGCATTTGCTTTGTCACGTTGGCTCCAAAAAGTCTGAGGCAGATACTCCATTCTGATTCCCTTGAGGCGATCATTCAGAGCAGTCCGAACATCATCGAGAGTACCATCGCTAAACTTGTGTAGTTCATCAATGCGCATCAATCTGTTCTTCTTGTCTTTGTTCTCATAGATGAATCCTCTGGGATCGGAGTATGGTGTGTAAGCGTCTCTTCTTCTCAAATTGGATCTGTACGTGTCAGGCTTTGTGAGGTTGAGTTTCTTTTGATAGCTTTCAACACCCAATTGAAGGTCTTCCACACGCCTTTGGATGACAACACTTCTTGTGAACATTCTTAAGGAGACATTAAATGCAATACGTTCTTCAACGTTGAGATTTGTCAACTTTCCTTGCACGAGAAGAAGCAGCATGTCTTCAATGTCTTGGATCCGAAGTCTGTGGAAATCGCCTTCTTTGAACTTGTAAAGAATGTCGTCATCCCTACGTACAGTGATCCAGTCAAGATGCTTGTAGTTTTGCCATTCGACTATTTCCACCTTCGTGACAGCAATAATTCTTCTCTTTGAGTAGACGTCACGAGCTGATTCCCTTGTGGTCGCAAATGCATAGAATTGTCTTCGCTTTTTGCCCCAATGTGAGATTCCCCAAAGAGCAAATTTGTCGTAGTTGACTATCACTTGACTCCACATTGAGTTGGGCACTAAGTCTTCTATCCATTTAATATGCCCGTAATCTGCAGCCTTGGTCTTCGTAACTGAAGTAGAGTACTTGCGGCTTGACTCACCACCACGTAGGTACTCAAGGTCGTTATTGATGAAGTGATGAAACGGTATGACATGACGACCTTGAGAATTTGGAACCAACGGTAGTGGCTTTCGCAGATCATGAGGATATTGGTGGCCTTCGGGGTTGATCCAGTCCAATTTTTCTGTTGTGGCTTTGTAGACTTCTTTACAAAAGTATTCAAGTTCATTCAAGCTCTTGCATGTTCCTTTCATCAGCTCAAATGTCGGACCTGCTAACAATTCAGGTGTTAGTGTTTTAACATTTAGCCAGTTCATCACAAAAGCAGATAAGTCAAATGTAGTGTCTGTTAGCTCATCGAATGACTCTCGAGGGTCTTGTCTTTTTGCCAGATTGCTTAGCCAAGGTTGGACGGATTCATGAACAACAGGTACAGACTTGTTCCATGCATGACCAGGAGAAGGTAGTCATTTAGGTTGTTGAAACCAGTCAGGAAGATGATGGACCTCTTCTTCCGCTTGTTCATCATGGATACTTGTTTCAAACTCCTTGGTCCTCTTCATCTGTAGCATCTTCATCTGACTTTTCTCCTTCAACATCCACCCCTTCAACTTCATTGGCACTGTCTTCATCATCTGAGGATGAAACACGAGAGGGTGTATGAACTATTGGATCGAAGGAATCATCTTCATCAGTTGTGAGCTTTGGATGAATGAAATCATCACCATCATCTTCTGATTCAGTCTATGCTTCATCATCATCATCTTGAACGTTTTCATCATCATCATTTTTATCATCATTTGCATCATCTTGAGCATTCTCATCATCGTCATTTTTATCATCAGCTTGATCATCTTCACTCGACTTCCAGGAGATAACATCATCTGAGTCATAATCAGGTGCATCGGGAACCCCTGGTGAAACACCAGTTCCTTCATCTGCACCAGACCCGCTGGCATGAGAGCTGTGAGTCTCTTTACGGCTTCTCTTGGTGATTATCTTAAGTTGCTCAGCTTCTGTTAACGCCGCCTTAGAAATAGTCTCTAACTCTTTAGCCTTCTGCTTTCCTTTTCCAAACTTCTTTTCTTTCTTTTCTTTAGGGATTGCGGGAGATTTTAGCTTAGTGATTGCATCCGTATTAGCTTTCTTCTTACTTGCTTCTGTCTTTGGAGGAATCTTTCCTGAAGCGATAGCATGATACTCTTTGTATGATTCAGAGTTACGGATGTCCTCGTTTGTTAACTTTGCTGGTAAGATAGCCCCATACAGCTGAGTGTCTTCATTCCTTGAGATGACATTGATCGTCATGAACATTGGGTCATCTGATACATGGACATCTGCTCTCCATCAGAGTTTTAGCAGAATTCTGGGCAAAAGCACGAAGATTACATCACCTTAGCATCTCCCTCCCCCTCGACCCCCCCCCGCCCCCCCCACTTCCCTCACACTTCTCCAAATTGTAAAGTGGTTCATGTGCTGTCCAATCTGACTCGATTTGTGTTGTGGTGTGTCTCGACGAAGTACGCTCAGTGTGTTGTGTAGACAAAATCAACAATCTACTTGATTCACACGATGAAAAGGGCAGGATGATAGAATATGTAATTGCTAGGATATCAAGTGGATTGTAAATGAAATGACCGTGCTCTGTACTGATGTCACGTCCTAGAACAGAGTTGACTAGAACGATGATTGCAGTAACTGTCATAGCACCATCCTATGTATTCTCTAGTCTTAGTTCCCGCTAAAATCGTCACCCCCTCACGGCACATACTCGTCCACACCACTATCATCACCACTCGATCGCGTCTCCCTCCTTGCCATCCACTCCTCGGCCCACATCTCCCCCTCGCCCCACGCCAGTAACCCCCCAGTCCCGGCTCTGTTAAGGCCGACTGTCCTTTATGCTGTAGTGAAGCCTGACAAAAATTCTCGCATAGATAAATGAAATTCTAATTGAGTCCTAGTTTTTGCAGACACCCCCGTCCCACCTCTCATTCACCCCTTAATCATCATTGATCCGCACCCCCCTCACCAACCCACCACCCCAATAATAACCCCCACACAACTGAACCCACCCCACCCCCACCTGCCCCCCCCCCCCCCCTCCTCCCCCCCCGCCACCCCCCCCCCACTCGCCCCCCCCCGTTGCCCCCCCCCCCCTCCCCCCAGCCACCTGTTGATATGCGCTTCGTGCGGTAGGTGCGTGTAGGCGCTGGTCTCTGATTACCAGATCGCTAGGGGGTATTGGGGTTGTTCACGTTATTGAGCTCGCCTGGATATGTTTGTAACTCTTGGTGAATTACGTTGTAGTTCATGCTTCTTGGGTGTGTGCAGCTTTACGTAGTACTGGCGTTTGTTGGAGCGTAACTGATCTTCCTAGGCATTTGTGCAATCTGTTGGATGAACTTGTTATCACGTTTCTGGCCGTTTTGACTCTGAGAATTCACTTCGGTAGACTCGTGTTAGAGTTCGAAGAAATTCACGTATGGTTTTATCTCTTATTTGTTCATGAATGATCCTATACACTTTATTTATTGTTTGCGATAATACGTAGCTTGGATTTTTTGCAGGCTGTGACATATTGCCCACCCCCGCCCCCTAAGCTACACCCCACCAATACCCCCCCCCCCCCCCCCACACCCCCTCAACCAGCCCCCCCTCAGCCCCAGCACCCCCCCAAGACCCCCCCCCGGAGGACAATGGACTAAAGCGATTATGATTCGATTCAACCCATCTCAGCTTCTTTTTCTATTGCATAGAAGTATGTTTTAGATGACAGGAAGACTTTCTATAGTAGGCGATGTGATGCGGAAAATCGTTAGTTTGTCTCATATACGGGTTACCTCAGATAAGATCCATGCTCTGGTCTGCTAAATGCTCACCAACGAGAGATCTCGAATAGCGCACTATACGCCTCCTATTTTGTTTTATGCTCCATGTGAGATTATTAACTTATTCCTCGTGCAAGACTCTCCATGACGTTAAAACATTTAAAGACAGTCATGAAGCAATAACGAATTTCGAAGTCTTGCTAAGTACATTGTTTTCAAGACTTTTGTTGCCATGCCTACATCTGGATTGACTCATGTACGGTTACTTTCTGGGTATAGTGGTGTCGTAATTGGAGTGATGTGATGTTTATGGAAGGGAGTGCGTATGATTGGTAGTGTGAAAGGCAGAGTTATGAGAGTTGGAAGGAACGATTTCGAATGGGGTGTCTAGTGGGTTCGTGAGTTAGACTTGGAGTGACTGTTCGGATGGGGTGTTTCACTGTCAAGAGGGTCGGGTCGGCTTTATGAGTCGGGACGGGCAGGCATGGGGTGGGCCTCACTGGGTACGGCCCAGTCTACGTATCTTGGACCAAGAGTCCAGTGGATTCGGTTGTTGAGGATATCAGCCCCGGACTGGTTTGGTTGGAACTCTTGGTACCGGTGGTAATCGCTATCAGTCTCTGAACTTGGATCATACTAGTTTGCCTGATTGTGTTTAATTCTTTTGTGGGTAGGTCGGGTCTCCCGGTAGAGTGTACTGCCATCTGCTTGTAATTATTAGGTTTAATTAAGCATATTTGATATCTTAGATTATTTTGTTTTTAAATAGTAGTCTTAGTATGTGATTTACAAGCTTCAAAACGACGATACAGACTGAAGGTTTGTGATTCGTTTCTTGGGGTGATGAATGACAGGATATTTTTTCATGATGCAACGATTTTGTCTCGTATCTAAAAACACTAAAAAATGAACCAAAGTCAAGGAATTGATTTTGAGCGGAGAAGTGAGGAACGTTGGTGTAGTTAAAGTTCCTTATAAGAAGTTCAAGAAAGATTGCAATATTCAAGCTTTCCCATATATCAACAAATCAAAGATAGGTGTGCGGGCATTGAGCATGTCGCGTCCATGACAGTCACAAGTCTATCAAGATGGCAATTTACAAGTGGGCGGAGAGGAGGGGGTGGCGGGCGGGGGGTGGTGGGGGTGTTGTGGAGTGCTCCTTGTGGCTAACACATCTCCTACTCTGACATCATCACGGTGATATCTCCAGCGGCAATAGTCTATGGTGGGAAGGAAATTATAAACTTACAAAAGCTCAGATCCTAAAGTTTTTTAAGTCTTATCGGATCAGCTGGACAAACTTATTCCTAAAAGAAGTCAGTACAGAGAAAAGAGAGTACGAGCTAATCTATTTATGATTTATAATTAAATGATTGAAGATGTTGATAAGCCATAGTTATGCTTGCTGGGTTAAAGTTTTTTTTGTTTTAAACTGGTAGTTGGCGTCCATATGTAAGTTTTGTATGATGATGTGTTGTGTTGGAAGTTTAGATAGGATGTATGACACCCCCTCCTTAGGGTGGAGGAGATATTTGTTGTGTTGGGGATTTTGGAATATAACAACAAAAAAAAGATGTGTGCGTTTTCGGAGTGTGGATATGGTTCATTATCACAGTTGTCTAAGATAATGGTGGGAGGGCTTTGTAATATGTTTGTGAAGGAGTGGATGTATGGGTGTATGTGGTTGTTGTATTGGTGGACATGGTCACACCTTGGTATTGTTAGGTGGTTACTTTGGTAGCAGGGGGAGGTGGTTTGTTCATGGTGGGGGTGTGATGATTATACTGTTTATAGGTGAGCTCTTGTGAACTGGTAAGTTATATATGTGCAGTTTATATATTCTAGTTTGGGGGTTGGTTGCTGATTGGTGGATTGTAGAGGCATTGCCATCCTAATTAGTGGATCCTTCTCTGTATTTTGGTAAGAAGGAATGTCTAGTTAGTGAATCATCAAGGTTTATATCCGGCCCAAGGAATGTGACCCTAATCTAATGCAGGTGGTGGCGTAGTATTCTCGTTGCATATGTGACCGGTTACATGACGCTTAATAGCCCGGAGGTGATTGGATTGGGTTGTCGGTCAGTTCATGCTCGGTGGGTAAATTATATGGACGTTTACATTTTACCCTCTATGATTTTGTATCTCTGTATGGATTTTGAGGGTGACTTTGAATGTTTATAGTAAATGTGGAACCCGTCTTTGCATCGTTTGATCACAGGCACTTTATAGTTTCCGAGGATAATATGAAGAGTAGTAGTTGTTGTGTGATTAGTTCTAGATTGTAGTACGCTAGTGAAATTGGTCGTTACCGGATAATATCTCGTGGCTTGCACAGCTTAATATGGATTCGGTTCATCCATTTTCCATCCATTTCTTCTCTAACGTCTGACCATCCCACACATGCTTTTCTTGTTCATAGTTAGGTTAATGGCTTTATGTTGTTCCTCTACTTTTTTGTAGAAATGATAAGTTTGATCATAAGATTTACTATATGTTTTGTGAACACTATCACTAGCATCAATCTGCAAAGAGGGGTCCCTGGTCTTTGGAGTTGGTGGCGATGACTGTAAACTGTCACAATGGTACCGAATTGTGTTGCTTTAACGACGGGATCTCGTGATGTGCTTTGGTTGCAATAGAAGGATTGATGGCTACCGCACCAAATGGCAAGTAAGTATTTTGTAGTGTCTGTAGGAAGCTGGTAAGTCTATTTGAAGCTAATAAAATAACCGTCAAAGTGAGTAAGTCAGTAGCTAACACGTTTTAGGTTTCTTCAGCCCAAACAATCATCGAGCTACACTTTATCTCTGGGAGGTACTGAAAGCTGAGTGTAATATCGGGGTTTTCTAGTTAGCACAAAAGGAATAGAAATAAACCCAAACCAGGCGGTGTTATGAGTATTTTGGTAATCGAGGGTATTATCTAAGTTAGGAGAGGTGGCTTCAGCATGTCCGACGCAACTATGACAATCCTCGCTGGTTTGATCATAAGATTACATGTTTCTACACTTCACTAGATCAACAAGCTCCCTTCTTGGCGGAGAAAACCTTACACAATGTTGCTTACACTTTATCCAGTACTAAGCTAAATACCGAGTCCTAACACTGGTTAAGCCAAACAATCATCGCTTACACTTTATCTGGTACAAAGCTAAATATCGGGTTCTTACACAAAGGATAGAACTAACCCAAAACCGCGTTATGTTTTATGGCCCAACATAAAAAAAACCTTGTGTTTTATGGCACAAACACATAAACCATCTAGTCTAAATTAAATGATACAAAGAGATGATACAAATGTGTATGTAATGATGATCCAATACAAATGTGTCTAATGGATTTGAATGTCTATCTAAATGAACTTCCAATGTTAGGAAGCCTTTAAAAGGATGATGATGAGATCTCTAATCTTGTAGATCTACATATGAGTATGCTTGGTGGTGGATGGAAATGACAAGATCTTCAAAGCTTGCTTTAGTGGATCATCATAAAAGTATGCTTATAACAAAATAAATGTTAGAGCATTATGATCATATGCAAAAATGAAAATGATTAATGAAGGTGTTCCTACATATCTAAATGGCTGGAAAACTAGAGAGAAAGTATGTGTGAAAGGGATAAGAAAATGGTGAGATTTGGCTTGCTATTTATAGGCAAAATTCTGGCACTGTAGCCCGGTTTCGCCGATTCCATTTTAGAATGGAACCGGCCAGTGTTCCTGAAGGGAATTGGCCTACAGTAACCAAATCCAGATTTTGGGATAAAAAATCTTATAAGATCTTATGCAATCTTCAAAGATTATGGCTAGATTTAGAAAGATATGATGTGACAATACATAAAGGTCAACTATATGTATGATGTCATGCATGATGTAAAATCATTTTTGTATTTTATTTTTACTTTAGTAAACTTGTGTATGTAAAATAAAAAGTTTAGTTGAGACTTGCCAAAATAGAGTTTACTTGTTTAAATAAAATACTTGTAGATGCAAAATGTGAAATGAGGTTTGATCATAATGCAACATAACAAACGTGTACGAACCTGTGTTGTAACATACGAAGACTCGAGACGTCGAGATGTGATGATGTATGTTGAGACAATATATGATAACGAGTAACTTGTACATTTAATGTTATATATTACAAGTTATATATATTTTGTCATTATCAAAACAAATAAGAATGTGTAGATTAAATATCGTAATTTTTGCACTAACAATATCGTCTATAAACACTATCACAAACTTATCAAGATAAGGCCTACAAACTCTATTCATCAAATCCATGAATACTGCTGGTGCGTTAGTCAGACCAAAGGACATTACAGTGAACTCAAAATGTCCATAACGTGTTCTAAACGCAGCCTTTGGAAAGTCATCCTTATGCACTCTCAGATGATGGTATCCAGACCTAAGATCTATCTTCGAGAAAAACTAAGACCCTTGCAGTTGGTCAACTAGATCATCAATTCTAGGAAGTGGATAACGATTCTTAACAGTCAACTTGTTCAATTCTCTATAATCAATGCACATCCTAAAAGAACCATCCTTTTTCTTAACGAACAACATCGGCGCTCCTCAAGGCGACGAACTTGGTCGAATGAAACCTTCGTCTTGGAGTTCCTTGATTTGTCCTGACAACTCCTCCAATTCAGAAGGTGTCAAACGATAAAGAGACTTGGCTACCGGCGTTGCTCCAGGGATTAACTCAATCTGAAACTCAATTTCCTGAATAGGCGGTAATCCAGATAGTTCATCCAGGAAGACCTAAGGAAAATCTCTAACTACAACAATCTCTTCTTGTTTCTTAACACCCATTATAAATCTCGCTTTCTCTTCCTGTCTCTCTCTTACTACTCTAAGCACCTTGCCATCCGGTAGTGGGACCCTCCCCTTTATATGTTAAATAAGGGTAGAGTCAGGCTTGTGACTCAAACAAAAACAAGCGTTTCTTGGGAGGCAACCCAAGCACGTCTCATTCACCCAATATTTATCTTTCCCGCACTTGAAGTGTCTTGTGTGTTTTAATTCTTTATCGTTTATTTATTATGTTTGAATTAGTTTGTAATCATGCTTTGTTTGTTTGTAACTTCGTCTTATTTGCAATCAAAGGTATTTTGTAACAAAATAAGTGTAGGGGAATTATCCGGTTTTTAGAACCAAATTCAAACATTTAAAATAATTTGTTTAGATTAATTCGCATCAGTTTTGAATCATATGATTGAATTGCTAATTCTCGGGGTTTTATGTAGCTATTTTTACAGGAATTAACATATGAAATTAAGTGCAGGAAATTTTTCATCAAAAACAAAAAATTCGTTTACACAAAGCGTGGAGACGGCGTCACGATTTACATGCGACGCCGTCACCACGACACCTGTGACGGTGTCAGGAAATCCCTTACGGCATCAAACGCCCAGATATTAGGAAAACTCTAAAATTTTAAGTATTTTTGAAAATAAAACTTGTACAACTCTTAAGAAAGTTATAATTCTTTTATAAACTTGCAAAACCCTAAGTTTGACAATTCTCTCATCCTATCTTTACTGCTTTATCGAGTCAAACCCTAAATTCACATTGTATATTTGTATATCTACAGGGTTTACAGTAGTAGCAAAAGCATTCCCAGTCCTAGTCCTCTTATTATCATCCCCACCATTCATATCCTTGCTAGGTTCCCCCATGTTTCCTCTTTTCTCAACCTTCTTAATTGATCCATTTCTCACAGCCTCATCAGTCAGTGCACCAAAAATCTGCACAGCCTTCTGTATAGTCTTTGTCTCCATTGCTACCACCATCCCACGGATTTGTGGAGAAAGGCCATACACATACCTTTCAATCATCCTATTCTTTGGAGTTACCATATGTGAAACTAACCTAGCCAACTCATGAAACCTATCAGTATACGCAGCATGGCCAGCCCCGACCATGGCGTGATTCCACAACTCAGATTCCAACTTTTGCATCTCATGACTAGGACAAAACTCTTATATCATCATAAACTTAAAGTCATTCCATGACATACTAACAGCAACTTCCTGGTTTAACGTACGGATTTGAGAGTTCCACCATGTTAAAGCCTTACCCACAAATGAACCAGTAATGTATTTCACTTTTTGGTCACTACTATAACCACACATATCCTGCATAGACTCCATTTTCTCAATCCAATGAGTAAGAACTACAACACCTCCCTTACCATCATATTCTTTAGGGTTACAAGCTAAGAACTCCTTATATGAACAACCTAACATTCTCCTAAACATTCTCATTAACCACATTACCATTATGATTTCCAATATTTCCTCGGTTACTAACCTGAGGCAACATGAAGGGTAAGAGGTTCTGCAATTATTGGGAAATGATGGTCGAGAAGTCGGGTGCTCCCCCATTGGCTCCCTCTACATTCCCATTGACTCCCTCTACACCCTTAGCTCCCTCTACGTTCCTATTGACTCCCTCTACACCTCATTAGCTCCCATACCTTGGTCATTTACTTGACCATTAAAATTATCAACACGTTCATCATTACCTTCCCTAGGTCTTCTATCTACTATTCTAACCCCTTCAACTTCACCAACCTCGATACCCCTGTTCCCACTTCCTAGTGATATCGGGCCACAAGCTAGCCATACTGTCGTGTCCCTCATCCTTGTCGGGCATTAACTATAACGAGGGAGAACATGGACAACGTTAGCAACAGGAAACTCACACATATATAGAATATCTTACTATATATATACAAATGTACACATAACACCACCTTACAGTGTCAACATCGATTTGTGTGAACAACATTATTAAGTATGAGTGAGTTACGATACACTTATAACTACGTTGGCTACCGTACTTATATTTGCATCCTTTCCCAATCATATTTAATATTGAGCTCACATATTTCAATGACTAAAATAACTAAAGCACCAAACTGTAATCACACAAAAACACACAAAAGCGGAACACCGCGCACGATTTATGAAGATCCCTATAAATAACCTATACAAATCACAATAAATAAATACGCAACGTAAAGACGAGATAATAGGTTATAGTCTAAGGAGATCAGGGAGGAGGGTAGGCCAATCACACCTATACCACCTAGTTCTCTATAACCTGAACATTCTTCTTGGCTCTGATTACCAAAGAAATCTGTCACAACACCCCATGACAAAGGCAAAAACCTTCGGGGATGTTGCAACATAATGAACAATCATAAAACAAAACACAACAACAAAATAAAGAAAACTACATTGCATATACTCTAAGTTCTATGAAATCATCAACCTATCAAAAAAACCCTAACTCGACGAACAAACTTGAGAGTGATGGTCCCAAATCGCACAAAAAAAACTAAAATTCCACAAACTCACTGATACCATATTTTTACTATACACTTTTTCTTTACATATTTAACAAATATAATCAAGCAAACATTTAATTGCAGGCTACTTCAACTGTAATCAACTTTCACCTGCCTACCACAAGAAAACACACCAAGGGACCAACACCACACTCACACTTAACAACAACCACAACACACTCCCAATCCAGCACACATCGTTTAAAACAAACAAACAACAAACAAGCAAGCAAGACTTCACAACGGAATTCCCTTCACATGAAATTCTACTCGGGATACTTCTAAGTCTGCTATCACAATCACCAAACTATTCTTCTTTCACTTCACCTGAAGATGATACTCGAAAACATCAGCAATAATGTTGGTGAGCTCGTAGGTTTGACCTTAAACCCAAAATCTGTGCCAATATTTCAATAGTGGACAATAGTGTTATATGATAGTGAATATATGCAAACAATCCAACACATAGCATCCACGCTAGTCAATCACCATATGTTACTTAGGCACCTAAAGGGCCTACCAGCTGGAGCACTAATATTAGGGCAGGACCTCACACAAACTTGGGTAGGCGTACCCATTCGCTCCAATAATCACACAAATATTGGGTAGGCGTACCCATCCGATCCAATAATTACCCATTCGATCCAAACAATCATGCATAATATTCACATAGCAGTCATAAGCACATATCTTGTCCCAAAAACAAAACCACCTTTCGTACTGATCAATTCAAAACATTTCGAAACACATTTGAGTATCATTTTTCCCCAACGGAAAAATAGTAAAAAATGGGGCTACGAGAACTCACCTTAAGCAAGTCTTTAGCAACCAAATCTCAATCACACAAGCAAATGCAACGACGCC
>BQNB010130525.1:4131-18928 GCA_026074375.1 Tanacetum coccineum
ATTTTTCTTTGTCCCCAAGGTCTTTGATCTCCACCCTTGATTTTTGTCTTCTTACCTTGACGAATTGGGTTGTGAGGGATTGCCAACATGGCAATTGGTATGTGGGGTTTAGGAGGGTGTGACTTTGTTTTGGCAGTTTGCAGGAATGATAATGACAGATGTGGGAGATGATGAATAGTATTGGGTTTTGGGATTTGGCGGGAATTTTAGTTTTGGGTGAGCAGGGTAATAGTTTGTGGGTTTGGCAAATTAGGCCCTTGAATTTGTTATATGGTATTACAATGAAGGTCCTTGTGGTGTATAAAAGTTTATGGAGTTGGCAGTTTGAGCCCTTCGAGTTGTATTGTGTTATTGCATGGTTCGTCCTTTTAGGACTAACGGTGTTAACAGGTTAAGGGTTTTGGGGCTTAACTCAGTTAAATGGGGATTGGGTGTTTTGGGCTTAGGTTATGGTTTTGGGCCGAGTATAGTATAAAAGGGTATTGGGCCCATTTCTTTGTAATAGTCTTCATATATTACGTTAATGGGCTGACCCGACCCATTAGATGGGCACGGGTGGGCTCATTAAGTATTTCTTTGTTTATGGCTTTGGCTTTGACTTTGACTTTTTGACTTTGGCTTTTTCCGCTCTTTCTGTTCCGTGCTCGGTTTTGTCCGTTTTGGCTTGATTTTTCGTCCTTTCGTCGGATATCCGTTTCCTGCACAATATAAATGAAAACATACAAATACAATGTATTTTTGGTACGTTTATGGTCATTTAAGTATGTTTTTAATGGAAAATGGTATGTGTAATTAAGCACATGCCACGGAGTGTCACAATATACTACGAAGTTTTCACTTCCTTCGGGTAACGACAGAATCGACGCACTACACAATTTTTGTTTCAGTAGTTGAAATGCAGTTTCTTCTCTTTCTCTCTAGTCAAACTTCCTAGTTTTCTGAATCCACCAATCCGTACCGATGATAACGTCAAACTACCGAATTCTACGCGCATTATATCAATGTTGAATGAATAATAAGTTTTAGCGTACAACCTTGAATGATAGTACGGATCCTATGATCTTTCCATCGGCTAACTCAACAGAGTACTTAGTGTCTAAGGGAGATAGGACGGTGTCACTTAGATGGCTAAACTCATGGATGCTAGGTTTCTATCAGCTAGGTTCAATGTACTTGCAATAATTACGTCCTTTGCTTTAACTTCAGGTCCATTAGAAGTTTCGTCGGTACGAGAATCTCATAATCTTCATGATTCTAACTCACTAAAAGGTAAGTCAATTGAAGGAAATCTCCTAGTTCTTTTGGTTATAATCCAATTAGAATGATAAGTTCGTTACGTTCTGAAGTCTTGCAATCCATAATTATCATGACTACGAGGAACGTGTTTCTGTCTTCTGGCTAAGTGCATGGTGTCTTTATAGGATAAGGTTGAAAATATCTACTTAGTTACGGCGCTTACGAATATGAATACACATAGCCAACACATCTCACGAATACGCACGCAAAATATCAGCAAAACATGAATACAATAAAAGCCCGTCAAAAATATAGAGAAGAGAAGGCAAGATAGAAATGTAAAGTAAGGATAAATTATCAAAGTTTTATGGTGACTACTCTCAGCATAACATGATCCTTCCTAAATTAGACATAGGTGGCCAGGCTATATATAATTTAGAGACTAATGATGAAATGCTCATTTCGTCAAATTAGTGTTATGTTTAAATTGTTATTTGGTATAAACAATATGGTTTATAAGGCGGCAAAACAGTTCGTAAAGACGAATACAAGATAGTTTATATAACGACACAAGATAATTTTGTAAGATAGCGTAAAATAGTTTAAGAGGTGATGTCAAAATAGTTTACTAGAAAATCACGTGATAGTTTATAATAGTAAAGGGTTTATAATATGGTAACAAATAGTTTACGAGTTGACAAAAAAATAATTTATAAAATGACAATAAAATAGTTTATATAAGACAACAAAATAGTTTATAAAGACAACAAAATAGTTTGTAAGATGACAACGAAATAGTTTACAAATTGACAACGACGTAGTTTATAAAAGACAACGAAATAGTTTTGTAAAATGACAACGAAATAGTTTACAAATTGGCAACGAAATAGTTTATAAAAGAAAATGAAATAGTTTCAGATGACAACGGAATAGTTTACAAATTGACAACGCAGTAGTTTAAAGACAACGAAATAGTTTTGTAAGATGACAACGAAATAGTTTTTATGAGGTCATTGCAAAAAAAAAAAATAAACTAGTTTATTAAGGTGGTGGAAAAAAAAAAGAGTTTATGAATGACAGCAAAATAGGTTATAAGATGAAAACAAATTTGTTTATAAAGTGATAACAAAATAGTTTATACGACGATATCAAAATAGTAAATAAATTGGTTTATAAGACGGTAACAATTTAAAGAGTGTAACTGACGGAATCGTCATGACGCATAAGTTAATAGAGGATTTAAAGACATCCACACAATACAATGAAATTCATTAGGAAAGTACTGGTGAAAATCTCTTAGGGGATACGGTCCAACGTGTCAAAGAAGTCAATGACAATAGGACTTACTAGCAAGAGGCGTGAAGGTATTCCTTAAGGCATCACGGCCTAATCCTTGAGGACGTTAGAGATCTCCCGCAGCGAGCTTTTTATTAACTCTTCTAAATCTTGTTCACCAAGACCACCAAACGGTTACACTTTGTACACAAACAAATCTTGAAATGTCCTGATTTCTATACTCAAAATATAACCCTTCAGGTTTCCTAATTTCCATAGGGGCCTCTAAAGGGTCGTTATCAAAAACATGGAGGTCTTAATAAAAAATAATTTACAGTCCATCTAGTCATATTGCTAACTCTCTTGTTGTTTTTGTCACTATCATAGTGCAATGCCACATAGTGTTAGCAAACTTATATGTTTTTTGTTATTTGTCTATCAGCGTAAGCTCACAACGATCTTCGTCGTTTTATTATTTGAGTTGGGTTTGTGCATTCCTTGCCACCCTTGGCTTTCTATTTTCTAACGTAACTACCTGAATCCATCGAGTCGTGAGCCATGTGGAATTATTTGCCTACGTTTACTGCAATAAGCTTTCAATAGCATATACGCAATATTGAGTGGCAATAATGCTCGCATTCCTCACAAACTCCAATTCCCTTGACTCTATTGTCGGTATTTTCCTTCAAACTTAAAAAAAACAAGTAAAGAAAATAAATAAGTGAATTTCCCAAAAGTCCTGTTTCTAAAACTGGAATGTTACAAGGTCAAATATGGGTCAAAGTCATGTTCAATTTTAATCGTCTAAGGTTCCTCAGTGACGTGTCACAATCCGACAACTATAACGTGATTATATCCAAAAGATAATGTGTCAAGGTCATTCCACTCAAACACACGATTTCATAATCGGGACAACCTACTACTAAAATCAGTGTGTGTCTGCAGAACTCGTAACGACAACATTTCAGATTTATGTGGAGAAGGTTCTTAACTAAAAAGTCCATACAAAAGTTTAAGAATCGGACCAACAACGTAACATCCACATCACCGATGTCTTAGGGAGAGTTTAAAGACCATTGTGTCACACACAATGTACTTTAGAAAAGGTTCTAGTAAATTATATAAATAACCTTATATTTAACTAATAATGCATGATGACGTATAAGTGCGAGAAAAGTAAACTTGATGCAACATCACCTCCATGTTTCAAAAATAAAAATGACATCATGGTAAAAATGAAAGTTGACAAAGTAAAAATATGGCAAAATGAATATAAATAAAACTTAGGTAAAAAAATAACACTTAGATATCTTATCAATCAGAGATAAAATCGCAAATATAAGGACAAGCAGACAGCACGTCCACGGATCACAAAACTGGATATAAGACCATTAATACACATTCCAATCAATTACCCCCAATGCATACTCTATAACCTTTTCTTTCGCATAACCACCTTCTGATCACACAACCCCTAAATTGGCTCACCGTTGGAATGATGGTCTCCATATGTGAGCGTGCGGACAGAACTATCTTCATACACAGGTACAAGAGTAGCGCCCCACTCTGGCCCGAAATACAAAAAATTCATAACTTTTAATGTATTGATAAAAAATTATATAATGAATTCCTTATACAGTACAGAGACCAAGAGTAAACATTGAAATTAAGCGGAAGCAAAAAACATGTTACTTGAAAGACACAAGTAAGTATAAAATACGTTAAGCTCTTTGTCGTAAAAAATGTAACCATATAGCAAGTATACTCCTCGACATCAGTCACATCAAGAGAAGTTCCCATCAGCGTAAGCCACTCATAAGAGAAAACTGATCACGCTTAAAAAACCGAACAACGCTATAGGTTTTAAATTTCTACAATTGACTAAGTTTATAGCAATCCAACAAGAGCATTCTGCGGAACGAAATAGATTTATTCCTATGGTTGTCCACCACTATAAGCTCAATGACAAGGCAATTCAAGAAGCTGTAGCCGCATGCATTTCGTAGACAGGGACAACTGTCTGACCTCTCCATATAATTAAGCGCAATTATGCCATCGAGTCAAATGGATATCATAAATTAAAAAACATAGCAAGTCCTAAGTAACACTATTTGGAATATACATACATTCGGTTTGAATCACTATACGATTTCCGTGCCCAAGTAGCCTCGATCCTTAACAAGGATACACCTAAAACCTAACCGACTGCGACGCGTAAAGCAAATTCAATCAGATCCTATAGAATCTATTCATAACACACAATACCTACAATCATAACGAAACACCACGGCAAATAGATTTAACCAAGACCCTTATCCGGATTAATAAATATTTTTTTAAAAAAAAACAGATCATGATAAGGCATAGAGAGCTAAAGTTACTTAGGCAATTCCACGTAAACAAGTTAAAAGTTTCAATAATTATACGAGTGTCTAAGTTTAAAAGGCAAAGCATAGTTTTCCAAATACCCAAAATTTATAAAACATATGATTAAAAACATAAAAACGGAGGGTGGGCTATGAACTCACCTTAAGCAGTCGGTGAACAAAGGAAAACAACTAAAGCAATCAACGAAAGGAAGGAGTAGTCAACCGACTCTAACAGCAACCTAAGTAAAAGACGTGTCTTAGGAACGAAGGAATACGAAACGAAATGACGTATAAATAATTTATATAAGTTGACGTCATCCATATATGTTTGTGTCCTCGTTTTACTAATAATAACGTGTCTTAATAAAGATATAAGGTTTTTAGTTACGTTACGACATTTATACGAAAAGTAACCATGTTTGGAAAGTTTCTATTTTTGGAAAGTTTAGGGAAACTTCGAACGTTAAAGACGTCTCTTAATATTTTATAAGTCCATCTTACATCTAAAACGCACCAATAAAACATAAACGTCTAACTTCCACTTTTTATCTCGCTAAAGTATATTTCGCTTAATAATGTCTTACCACTTTTAGTAACCAATAACATTTTCGGGATCTAGTTTTTAGAAAGTTTCTTAATGCGCTCTAACATTATATAAGTAGTACAATAGCATTCGCTAAGGTTTTCAAAACTCAAACGGACTCAAAAACACTCGAAAAGCCCTTTTTTAAAATCCAATCAGCTCATTATTTTATTATAGTGTCTTAAAAAAGACTCAACTTAAACATGGTATAACTCTCTCGTTTTTGGCTTTCAAGCTTAACAAAAGTTTGCCATCTTTACTGAAATTTCATTTCGGACAACTTTTGTTTTATACACTTTAGCCGGTTCGGCCCAGAAAGGGGTCGAAACCTCGTTTTAAAATCAAATCAGAATGTAAAATGTAGCTGGGAAAAACATTAAGTTTCGTCAACCTTAAAATGACCATATCTCTTTCGTTATAAATATGTTTTTCATATTCTTTATACCAAAATTTTCGTAATGACATCTACTATCATAATATTAAAGTTTTAACTTGTCAAAACAATTTTACGGCACCTTAATCCCACGAAATAATTTCGCACAACAACCTATTTTATCGAAAACTTAGCCAAAAATGCCACAATCTCCCCTAAGAGCCTAATCTAACATATCTCCATTCACGACTAACTCAACCAACAAAACCATCTCAAAAACTAACCTAAACCCATCACCTCATTTATCAAACGCCACTTATAATGCTAAACGTTTTGCCATGAACTCAAAAGTATAATAAAAATGTAAGATTATAAATAAAGTTTCAATCTTGACAAATGAGTTGTACAACCTTGTTTATTTTTATGTTTTTGTTATAAAAAGTGACCTCAAACATGGATGATATCATTTGCGAGAAAAAGAGATGATGGCGAGTGAACGAATGTGTAAAATGTTTACACAAACGAAGCGGATAACAACACTTACTTGTTGAGAAAAGATGGTGAAGACAGACTTGAACTTCAACCCAAATAATTATAAATATATCCTGAAATCACTAAAGAATAAACCCGATAACACTTGGAATAAACCACGATCAACAAATCGTCAACAAATCTTGAATCAAGAAGCAAAAACACTAAGTGTTTGTGTGTGTGTGTGTTGGCGTCGCACAAATAGCAAGAGAAGGAAGAAGAGAGAAATGTTTTACGTGTGTGTTTTTAGTGAGAGAAAATAAATCAAAGAAATAAGAGGTTTGATAAATAAAAAAGGGATGAATGTAGTCATTTATCTAGAATTTTCTTATGGCATCCTAAGTTGATTCAAATTAAAGCAAGATAAATATCTAGGATTAATACTATTTAGGGACATAGGGGAGAAAGGGGGGCCAAAGTTGCAAAATTTTGAAACTTTATGTAAATGGTAAATATCTAGATATTTAGGAAAAGTCTTGTGTAAGCAAAAATGGTTTTTAATAAAATTAATGCGATACTTAAAATTTATAAATGCGCGGTATCTATGATAAAAATAAAATAAAATTACATACATGCTCGTTAAGTTGAAACGTGATAGTCGGAAAAAGACTAAGCTCATTCAAAAGTCGGAACGCGTCCAATGATGTTTTTCAGTTTTATGCGGGAGAACTCCCCAGCTTCACGTAATTTGATTTTCAAAGCCGTAAAAGTAAAAATAGTACGTAAAATCATAGAAATAAAATACAAAAATTATCTAGTTGTCACACCTTTAGTAATAGCAAAACTAATCCTATTAAAAATATGAGAAGCCGCACGTGCCCCCATTGTCCTGAGTCATGGAGAACTTTCGGATTTGCTTCAGTAAGGTAATCGCGTTTGCCTCTAATTCCCCCCAAGTAAGAGAAAGAAATGGGAGAAACCATATCCAATAGCCACACACTTATCCATATACTTACCAAGTTTACTTTGTGCAACATCAATCACGGCCCGCCCGGGTACGAAATCAGTCATCTCGGTTTGCGTCAAAGGTGAAGATCCAGTCAGATTATTATTATTATTATTATTATTATTATTATATTATACTACTATATTAAAGAGCAATTTGCTCAAAATACATGTTGCTCAACGTGATTTTAATAAAAAAACTCCACTTCACGCGCCCACTAAGAAAACCCACACATGCGTATCTTCCTTTTAAATCTATCATCTTCTACATACATCCCACATCTCTCTCATTTTACTCTCTCTCTCTCTATTTCTTCCACCGATCCACAAACCCAAAAACCACCAAGATCCATAGATTAGATAAACCCTGATTTTGATTTACTAAAGCCAATACCCACAATATCAAAATACCGAAATCAAAAAACAATAACACCAAATAAGGTCAAACAATTTCAAAACCAAAACAATTGATTATCTTCATCCCCTTCCCAATACACTAACTAATTAAAGTATGAAACTGTAATAAGATCTGTTTTGAGTGAAAGAAATGGGGGAAACTGAGATTAAGGATCACGATGCTTGAGAGGATGAAGATGAAAAGGCTCTTGATTATACTGTGTTAGAATATTGCATGTAAGTTGTTCTATATTGATCGATTTTGTATATAAATATCAATAGCTATGTGTTAATCAAAGATTTTATTCATTAACAATTTCGGATTTGATAAAATTTTGCAAGTGCATCAAGGTAGGAGTGAAAGCGAAAGCGGTGTTGGTCTCTGAACATGTTTAAAAAATCACCGGGTAAGCATTTTTTACCTAACTATGTGTATTAAATTCATATATATATAAAGTTAATTTAGACAAAACTGACATCCCATCCATACTGATATAGGTAGGACATGGTTCATAAGTTTTAAGAAAAATATATTAGGAAGTATTGGAAATAGTATACTTGCACCCATCTAATTGGAAAACAGAATTATTGCTAACCTGATGACACATAAAAGTTATCTTTTGGTGCGGAAAACCTTAGTGTTTGGTGCAAAAATGGTCGTTTGCTGTGATTGAACGTGATTTTAGACTCATTAGTTGAAATAGTAACGGATGCTTTAGTTATAGCTTTTTATCTGGGTATATGAGCTTAACTTCACTTGGCTTATATCTCATGAGTGAAATTTCTGACTTATAAGTTATTGGGACTTAAATGCAATATAGCAAAGATAATATGCCTACAATATATAAAGAAAAAGACAGACCGAAAATAGAAACTGGATTCATCTTTTTGTCTCTATTATAGCTAGAAAGTTTTTTAATCATTATGTGCTTAGGGAAGATGCAAGATGAATCTGATTAATTTTTTGCATAATAACTGATACTGTTAAAGTAGTAATTGTCTTATGAAATGTATTTTCTGTCAGGTAAAACATATATGCTACTTATGTGCGATTGCAGGTAGGAATGCCAGGAAGTGATTTTATCTCACCCACGCTATGTTGTCACCATAAGAGAGATTAATGCTCTTAGTATCACCAAATGTAGATGATCGTTTACAAGATTCAGGTTCCTGAGTTAAAGATTGTATATATGAACCGTCCTGCTGAAATACCTTGGCTAAGATAGTCACTACTGTCAACTTCTTAGCCACCCCTCCGCAGGTGCTGTTTGTAAACATATTCTTAACTCCTTTACAATCTAAGAGACTTGATATCTGCGCCTCAGGGTGAGCCAATCGTTTGACTTATGCTATGTGGGGCTTATAGGTAGTCTAAAAAGTGTGGGGGGTCTTAATCTGGTGTAGGGTATGAAACAACTAAGGGGAGCGGCTCGGAAATTAGTGTGCCCATGTTGAGTGGTTGTCGGTCGGAGGAAGGTGTGGTTGTCTTATGTGTCTTAATTGGCTCTGACCTGTTAGAAGGTTTGTTGGTTCTGGTTTGCTATGATTTACATTTGTAATGCAAATTTGTTTTTACAAATTAATAAAATATAGTTGCAAACGCCTTATGTTAACGACAATTGTATACACTTTCCCCCCCCCCCCCCCCCCCCCCCCCCCCCCCCCCCCCCCCCCACCCCCGATAGTTCTGGGTACAAATCCATGTCACTAACGCACCCGGTTGCTCAGCGCTCATTCATGTGTTGCGAGTTAGTCAGGTTCCCTGAGCGTACAAATAGCAAGTCTACGTAAAGGGGAATAATACTTATAGACGTTTCGTTCTTACTCTCACTATACTACGATCTCTTTACTACTAACTCTAAATAACCCATGCGTCAGCTATATAGAGCGGTGCGTGCAATATCATTACTAATATCCTTAATGTTAATAACGTGCGCAATTAGTCTCTTATATGACAGAAGTAGTTTTCAGATCAAGATCTAGCATACTTTGTAATTTGAGTCTGATATAGCATCCAATCATTTAAGAGAGCACCATTTGCTACACTGTTATTGTATGCGCCGACTGAGGACTCAATGTACAGTATTCTCGCACTAGTTCGTGAAATATCTTAGTATCCCTAAAATCGCCAATTTGACAGTCTTTCTAACGAAGTAGCGTTTTATTGACCTCATCCATACATCCTCTACATCCTACAATATTCACAGTACTGTTCCAAAGAGCATATAACTTAATGACGTGCTTTTAGATACTGAAATGAGCGGACATGAATTTGTACGTTATATATCAAATAGCCTTACTATAATTTTCACATACGATTGAATAATCCATTCCACGCTAGACTTCTTAAGATGTATTGTAAACTGTGGTGACATTTCCGTCCAATTTTATAAGAGTCTTATGACCGGACCTTCTATATGTTACATGTATCCTCAATGAGTGTCATCTAATTAGTCACACATACTTTGAATACTTCAGCATTTCTATAGTCGTCACAATCAGACTGTTCATTATTTAAATATCTATATGATACTTTTAAATCTACAATAACCTCTTACGAGCGGTAACCTAGATGGAACCTCTCTATTTCGTCTTGAAGCAAGTGATCATTCCATCGGATAATAATAGTTATCGAATAGCATCGAATGAGTAATGCTGTAAAGTATGTGCCTACATCATATTGTGAATGCAAATTGCGGGCATACGTTGTACCAAAATCATAGGACTCTCCATAGAGCTGACCGAAGTGAATCAATCAGCTGTATCATAGCGTTAGTTTTGGATCACCTAAGTAAGTTAATATATAATGCATCACAGCATATCTTTTCTATGTAGAAGCGGAAATATGAGTCTACTGCAATGATATTTACAGTTATAGCGACTGATCGAGGGACAATACGTGAAGCAGAACAAGGTAGTGATTCTCTTGTATAATGTAGCCTATGTACATTTAACAGTCTTAATATGTTACTGTTACGTTAGCTTCAATCGTACTGTAGCCTACATAGTACGATCTGCAGACAACTGATCTCATTGTCCTCATTAAACTCCCCTCCCTCGTTATAAGTAATGCCTCTAGAACTAGCTTGTAAATGTTGTGATAGTCATAACATATGATCTCTAACGCATAGTTTTAGGTGTACTTTTTCTTGCTTAGGATAAGAAATTCTCGCTGCTATCGCAGTGGCTCCGCGATGTCGAGTGGATCGATCTCCGAGACTGAAGTTCCTTGTTCTGATCAATGCGTCTCGCTTCATATCATATCTATTCTATAGAAATCTAGGTTACAAGCTTATTACTAATTCGTTTTGGATTCTTGTATACATACATATGACTGTCAAGATAGAACTAACCACATGCACGTACGTTCTCATACACTTAGCTCATTCTCTGCTGAGATTGACGCAGAGACTATGTTAGTTAGCCGATGGTTTCTAATCTAAGTTATTGTATTATGTACCCGGGCGAGTTGAAGTTTTGGTTGGATATGGTGGGATGTTTTGCGTGGTGTAGTTTTGGAAGGTGAGTGTGTTGGTTAGTTTTATGTGGGAGGGCATTGATTTGTGTGGGTGGGGTTGAAATGGTTTGGTTTTGTCGGTGGTGGGTTGTGGTTTTTTTTGTATGTTGGTAGAGTAGGTGTTTTTTGAGAGTGTAACGTTTAGAGTCATGTATGATATGTGGTATTATATTTGAGTAATAGTAGATTTTGGGGTTGCTGATTATGGGTAGATATTTGTTGTTTTAGGGAGGGTTTTGCGCAGTCCGAGGAGTGTCGGGTTATGTTTAGTGTATAATTTACGGAGTTGGAATTATATTAGTAGAGAGTAATTATGTTAGATAGTCTTATTAGTAGAAGCATCAGAATTACTTAGATTTTGAAATAGACTTATGAGAGAATGTATATGATTTGATTTTTATGAAAAGCCCGGTAGGTTGGGTTATTTTAGTTTATTTTATTTCGCTTTTTGTATACCAGAAAAAAAAAAAACAAAACGGGACAACACAAAGTCCCACAACAAAACACACAACAAAAGATCAAGCATGTCAAGAAAGAAAGAGAATAAGAAACACCACCAAAAACACCAAACGACCAAGAGACTGCGCATTTTAAAGAGCAAGAACACGTTGAAAGGAAGAACAAGAAGTTCAATACAGTATCTTACGAAGCAGCCGAAGACTCTCCTCTAGCTTTAGAAAGAATGTATAGAATTAGTAGATTTCAGAGCAGATCTTTCGGATGAAGAGATAGAATATAGAGGTTAGAACAACTCCTAAAAACTTTAAATTTAATTAATGAATGATCCTTAGAGATTAGAATAGCGGGATATAGAAGAATTAGAATTAAGCAACCCAAATTAAGTCAACCGTACCGATTCGAGACAAGTATCTCCAAACTAGAGAACATCACCTGAATTCAACCCCCCTAGAGCCTACCCAACCCAATCATACATCCCCCCCTCCATCCCAATTACCCAAACCCAAACACCGTGCTAGTCACCAAGGATAGAAGTCTCTGTTGTATTGTGGAGCACTACTAACAGTATTGGTAGGAACACATTGACTTCATATGGATGCTTACAAGAACGACTGCAACAAATTTGGATCCCTGATCTTGAATGATGGATGATTAACCCAATGCTACCAACTATTTTTACAAGGATGAAGTATGAAAGTACAATGAATAAATGATGTACAAGAATCAACAAAATGATCTTGATATGATGATGGAGATTAGCAACAAGGAAACTTGAGCTTGATCGTCTCGCATGCAATATCGGGAATTTTCTTCTAATAAGAAAATCACCTAAAATGAGAAATGGAACTATACTAGATCTAAGATTATAGAGAGTTATTAGAATGTTAGAGAGATGTAAGAGGAAGAGGTGAGGAAAACATGAGAAATGACTTGCTATTTATAGGCAAAAAAATGTTACTATTCCCTGGATCAGGCGAATCCCTTCTAAAAGGGATCTTGTCAGTGTTACCCAAGGGATCCGGGTCACTGGTAGTGTAGATCCAGATTTTGGATACCGAATCTTCCAAAATCTTGTGTAATCTTGTAAGATATTATGGGATCTTTCTAGATTTACCGTAGATATGAAAAGATCATATTGATGTCATGCATGATGTTAAGATTAATTTTACTTTATATATATTTTTTTCTAAAAATAAAAATGTAAGTAACCTTATATTACTTGTATAAATGTGTAGTTTTTATAAAAATTCATTCGTATGTACAAAACCTTTAGTATATTTAAAATGTAAGTAGTTTGATGTATGATGAGTATAATAAGTTAGAAAACTATTGGTTTAAAAACATGTAAACTTTATTTTCTACTTTGAATTATTTTATGATTGTTATCGACAAAACATAGAAAGATCATTCGATATAAATAAACGTTTTTATGGTTTATTTGTATTAGAAGTTTTTTTTGGTTTTTGAGTTATGTAAAGGTGTAAAGAGGACAAAGATATATTACCTTTCTAGTTGCTTTGTAGCACCGAAGTTCCAATATAGACAACCCTGGCTTAACATATTTTCCATTACTGAAAGTGCAGTACCCTCGTCTAAACATAAGGCTGTAAGCATATGTTATAAATTGTAAATACTAATTGCATTAAATGAAAATCATGCAAAAAGAAAACAAACCTTATATGATGGCATGTGCAATTTAAGACACATATGAAACCTAAATTACTCGACCGTACACCACTCAACATGGCAACGATTTTCAGAACCTACCATTGTGTTTCAGAACATACAAAGTTTATGACCACACACTTTTGATAAATTTGAAGCAACACAAAGTCAAACGATTGTGCTAACGCGGCAACGATTCAAGTCTCTTAGATTGTAAGGAGTTGAAGAATATGTTAAAAATAGACCTGCGGAGGGGTGTGGCTAAGAAGTTGACGTAGTGATCTAGTCTCAGCCTTTCAGCAGGAAGTTCATATACAATTTGATTCAGAACCTGAGATCTTGTAAATTTTCATCCACATTTGTTGATACGAAGGCATAAGATTCTTATGGTGACAACATGAGGCGTGGGTGAGATAAAATCACTTCCTGGCATCCTACCTGCAATCGCATATAAGTAGCATCATATGTTACCTGTCAGAAAATACATTTCATAAGACATTACTACTTGTAACAGTATCATTTATGCAAAATTTATCAGTTCATATTGGCATCTTCCTAAGCACATATTTTTAAAACTTTCCAGCTGATAATAGGAGACAAAAAGATGAATGCCAAGGTTTCTATTTAGGGTTGTCTTTTAGCTTATATATTGTAGGCATTTTTATCTTGCTTATTGCATTTAAGTCCCAATAAGCTCATAAGTCAGAAATTTAACTCATGAGATATAAGCCAAGTCAAGTTAGCTCATAAGCCCGAAAATAAGCTTAACTAAGCACCGCGTTACATTTCAACTATTAGTCCAAAATCACTCAATCACGCAAACTACCATTTTCACACAAACGACTAAGTTTCGCACAAAATATAACTTTTATGTGTCATCATGGTAGCAATAATTCGTTACCAATTAGATGGGTGCACTTATACTTATTTCAATACTTCCTAATATAGTTTTCTTAAAACTTATGAACCATGTCTAACTATATCAGTGATGGGATGGATTCAGTTTTCTAAATTACTTTATATATATCTGAATTTAATACACATAGTTAGGTAAAAAAATGTTTACCCGGTGATTTTTTAAACATGTTCAGAGACCAACACCGCTTTCGCTTTCACTCCTACCTTGATGCACTTGCAAAATTTTATCAAATCCGAAATTGTTAATGAATAAAATCTTTGATTAACACATAGCTATTGATATTTATATACAAAATCGATCAATATAGAACAACTTACATGCAATATTCTAACACAGTAAAATCAAGAGCCTTTTCATCTTCATCCTCTCAAGCATCGTGATCCTTAATCTCAGTTTCCCCCATTTCTTTCACTCAAAACAGATCTTATTACAGTTTCATACTTTAATTAGTTAGTGTATTGGGAAGGGGATGAAGATAATCAATTGTTTTGGTTTTGAAATTGTTTGACCTTATTTGGTGTTATTGTTT
>BQNB010130526.1:0-18928 GCA_026074375.1 Tanacetum coccineum
CCCGCTCCTTAAAGTCAAGAAAATGTTTCTCATTCAGCTGAGACAGTAACAACGTCAAATGAGCTGGATTTGCTATTTAATCTGATGTTCCATGAATTACTCAATGGAACTACCCAAGTTGTGTCAAAGTCTTCCACTGTAAATGCTGATGATGCTCCTGATAAACGTCAACAACAAAACATAACTCCATCTACTTCAACAACCATTTCTGTAGATACACCTCCATTGATCATTCAAACAACACCTGAAACTACAAATCAAGCACCAACTCAAGCACCAACTATCACTACTATTGAGAACCTTAATCAAGCAGAAACTAATATAGAAAATGCACAAGTTGAAGAAGATGAATTTATCAACATCTTTAGTACACCGGTACAAGACTGAGGGGAGACATCTTCTCGATATGTTGATTCATCAAACATGCATACATTCTATCAATGACATCCCTCTAAACATCGTTGGACAAAAGATCATCTGTTAGAACAAGTGATAAGTGTAAAATACACATATCCATGACCCAATTAAACCCAAAACACAGTGAAAAATGGCAAAAATATACTTGTTTTTGTGTTCTGTGTGTGCAGGTACGGATATATGAAAAATCACATGAAAATCGTCAAAAACGGGCAAACAAGGACACAAGAATGGAAGAGTGAACAAAAGCCAGAAGCCAAAGCCAGAAAAAGTCAAATCTTTAGTCAACTTCAGTCAATCTTGGTCAACAGAAGTCAACCACAAAGGACAAAATCCAAAATATTCCACTTTAGTCCTCCAAGTTTCAGAAAAGTCCACAAATGGTCCCTAACCCTAAATGGGCCTCACCCGGATCCAAAAGCCCAATCCCTTAGCCCAATAGCCCTTTCATAAAACCACAGGGACCATTCTTGCTATTTCCTAAACTCTTTTTTTACACTACACCTTTTATAAACAACTACAAGGACCATTTGTGTCATTCTCCCAAAATTCAAACGACTTTTACCCTGAGTCAGTTAAAAAGGGCGCGAAGAAAAGAAACACTATTCACGTTTCTTCCCTAATTCAACCAAGGTATAACCAAAGGGATTTTGTAAATTGAGGGTCAAGAACGACAATTCAGAGGCTCTCTTACAAGATGGCAGGGTTAAAATAGTCACTCAAGCTTTTTCATTAACCAATCTCAAGCAAGGATCACTCGTGGAATTGAGGAAAGCACAAGAGATGATGGGAATTACACTGGGTATACTCACAGAAGTAACACAAAGCGTCACATCATGGATTGCCAGCTTGGCAATCCGTGTGAGATAGTTTGTGATCCAAGGGCTACTATTCACTCTCCAATGATTAAAGAAATGATTGGCTGAGATTGAGAGAAGCTTGGGATACAAGAAAAGACCTAGAAGCTTCAGGGATCGGCTATAAATAGGCTCTCACCTCACACACACATACATCTAGTTTTTTTATATAGTAGCTTTTAGTTTAGCTTAAATTTCATCATTTTAATGTAATTTTTCTTAAATGGTTTATATTTTCCTTTTTAAAGTAGTGTAATAAAAGTTTAATGTTAATGAATCAGTTACTCTTATTTTGTCTCAAGCTCTTTTGTTACTCTAATAAGCTTTCACTTTTTCTTCATAAATAAGTTAAAACTCATATAAGCTCTCAATAGCTCTAATAAGTCTTTAAGCTTATTATTGAGCTTAAACAAACCCTAATTACACCTTAACTTTAAAATCAGAAGTAATACATTGTCTATTGGATTATAAGCTCATGGAAGGAGAGCCAAAAAGGGAAGGGCTCTCAAGGACCATTATTGGCTTATTGTTAATAAGCCAGAGCTGTTGAATAAGCTCTCAGAGCATTTCATGCCTTGTTTAGCTAGGCTCATTGTAAGTCCTCTTTAATTTTCAGTTTTAGTTTAATAATTGCTTATTTAGCCTAGATTTGCTTATTTGCTTATTAAGAGTGCCTATTTGTTTTCTTATTGCTTAATTGTGATTTATATGGTTACTTAGTACTTATTCCTCAACTGTTTTTAGCTTAAGTATCATAAATCATAATAATCTCTTTTCTCTCATAAAAACCATAAAAGGCCAAAAAATAAGTAATATAGCTTAGATTCTAAGATATAGCTTATTTTATTAATGCAAAATGATTGTTAAGCTTATTAAAAGCTGTTAGTTATCTGGTTATTAGAATTAGATCATTAGATTTTAGAAGCATAAGTTTATTCAAAGCTGTCACAATTTAAAGGGGTGTTTGGTTTAAGCTAGTTTGACATCAAATAGTCAAAATGACTTGTGCAAATTATTGAACCAAGCCATCTAAGGCTTGGTTATTGCTTGTTTTGTGTTTGTACACACTCAACAAGAGTGTTTAGTGCAGGTTTAACCCTCTAGGAAACTTGCACAATTGTTTCTTGCCTTTTGCCAAGTACAACATTACTAACAGCATTTAATACTGCTGTCACTTTAGGATTCCATTTTAGCTAGTAAACTTAAGTTTTAGGTTTTAAAATTCAATAGTATTTTGGTTTTATATAGTAGCTTTTAGTTTTAGGTTTTAAAATTCAATAGTATTTTGGTTTTCTTATAGCTTAATATAGAGTAGCTTTTATCTTGCACTTTCTTGCTAAATTTATAGAGTTAAGTTGCTGTCAAAAGTCATAAAAATCCAAAAAGTCCAAAAACAGTAGGTTTAAGATTTTAGCTTTTAGATTATAATATTTTAGCTTATAACTTAGGTTTTTATGATTTGGTTTCTTAGCTTATATATAGGTAAAGTAGTTTTCAAAAGCTGAGTTTCTAATATAGCTTATTAAGCATTTGAGCTTATTTTGTTTTTGAGCTTTTTGAGTTGTTTCCTGAGTTTAGTACTTACATTATCCATTTCAGTTGGTTTAAGATGTTCCTAGGTCAATTAGCTTTTCATTTCTAGATAGTACACATCATAAGCAGCCTAGAAAAGCTTTTGGATTTCAGTTTGAGCTTAAATTGAGCTTATTGCAGCTGATTTAGTAAAACCAAGGGCAAAAGCCCACTTTCTGAGAACAACTTTTTGATAAGCTGTTTTAGGGCTTATTTGTCACTTTCAGACAAAAAGTCCAGTTTTAAAGTTGCTCTAAATTAGTTCTTAAATAAGTCCCAATATTCAGTTTTGTAAAAAAATCAAAAATAAAAAAAAGCAAAAAAGGGGGTTTGCCTGCCTCGAACCCACGACCTCCCACACACAACACACACTCTTTACCATCATGCTACAATAGCTCATCCGTCAACCTTCCTTTCTTTTTAATCTTTATACACGTTTTCCTTTTACTAGTTTTCAATAAGCCGTAGCCTTATAAGCCCTTTTCTCAGCTTATTTGATAAGCTGAGTTTTGTCTTTTATTTTTCTAGTAATCTTCGTTGCATCATAGATTTTTCCTGAATTTTTCGTAATTTTCCATCAATTAGTTTATTTTTAATAGTTTTTCGAAAGTTAAAATCTTAAAAAATCAATAAAAAATAGAAAAAAGTTTTATAAAAATACAAAAAAATAGTTTTTAGTTTTATAAAAAATAGCTTTAGGTTTACATTCAGTAAAATCATTTTTACACCTATTAGATTTTAATTTTCATTTTTAAGCTTTAATTTCTAATTTTAAAAATAGGATTTTAATTTTAAAAATAGTTAAAAATAGTTTTCTGAGTTTTTATGTTATTTTAGACTTTTCTAAGTTTAAAAATCATTTTTCTAAATTTTTAGTACTTAATTTGCTATTTTTTAGGATTTAATTAGATTAAATTAGTTTTTAATTCATAATAAATTCAAAAATAATCAAAAAAATGTTTTTCTTTTTCCTAAAATTTTCTTTTGTCCTATCTTAGGTTTAGAAATTTAGTTTACATTTTTAGGAGTTAAATTTAGTTTACTTGCTTATTTGTCGCGTTTTATTTGTCCCGTTAATTGATTTTGTGCTTTAATTGTTTTTAATTACTTGTGTTTAATTGTGCTTTTAATTAGTAGTTATAGAAAACCCAATCAATCTTCGAACCCATTCAAATCAGTATCCAATATCAAGCGAGGTTTCAATTTCTCAAATCGTTGGGAAAACGACCCGGGAAATCATACTTTCCGGTAAACATACGTATATTATATATTATATATATATATATATATATTTGAGAGTGAATTTTACCAAGGGTAACTTGGTAATTTTCTTAATTGCTCTTAGGTTTATATTATATTGTTGGATATATTATAGGTTATAATTAAAATGACACCAGTTTCTATTAGCTTCTTTTAGATGATAACGATTGTAAAAGTAGCATATTGGCGTGACCCAATCTTCGATGGCCATAAGGTCGAAGTTAATCTATTGAGTTAGACAAAGAGTATCTTTTGGTGAGTTCCCCATTTTCATTATGTAAAGGTCATTTTTCCTAATTCCTTTTCCTATGGTTATGCCGTCTTTAATTATTTCGCTACCGGTTTCGGTAAATAATACTTTGCATTTTTATCGCATATTTGACCTATACTAGAGAGATTAAAACTAAGGTTTTATACGTGGCTAACATTATGAATAGTGAGGGAGTTATGAGAAATTGTACCTTTCCCGATGATCTTGCTTTTAGTGTTACCAATCAAACGAATACCATTACCTCCGTCTATGGCCTTGTAAGATGAGAAGAGATCTTTGTTGCCCGTCATGTGTTTTGTGAGTCACCAATTATTGTATAATTTATCCGTTCAAGATTGACATTTTAGCACGTACCTAGAACATGAAACAACTCAAGCTTTCGGTCCCCCAATATCTTCATGGGGGTCCGATTAGTGTTATTGCATACCATTTGGTTGACCATATATGGAAAATAGAGGGATAAGGACAACATTGATTATACATATGTGGTTGGAATCTGTTTTTCTTTTTGTGTTCCTAGTTCCAACATGACTTGATGATAGTTGCTTTTTGGATATAGGACATTAGGGTTCTATGGGCCATTTTATGGGGCGTTTGGTCTTACTTTTTCCAATGGCCTTGACCAAGTTTAAGATTGGTGGTTGTTTGTTACTCTTAGGTAGGCTTAGAGTAGGCTTTCTAGTTATTAATACCGAGTCATTTTTCTTTACAATGTTACTTCCTAGGATTTTAGCTTTTTCTGCATTTTCTGTTTTTCCTGCAGAGAGCCGGTTCTGTTCGTCAGAACAAGCCGGTTCTCTTGCAGAGGGAACCGACATCGCCGATTTTACAGAGAGCATTTCGTCATTTTGAGGACCCAAAATTTTGATTTTATTGTTGCTAGTAAAAGCTATATCCTCTGTGTATCTTAATCCATATTTATCTTTTGATGGTTTTTGCATTTCGACCCTTTTTTCGCAAAGATGAACTACTATTTTCGAAACTAGCTAGTTTTAGTTTTAGTGAGCTGATTTCAATTACAAGTTTGCCACAAGACTCACATTCATGACTTATTTCCTTGGTTGTTCTACTTTAGACTTAAGTTCGCAAACATCTCTTTTTAAGGATTCATTTTTAGCCTTTAGGTGTTTGTTTTTGTTAATAATTCTAAGACTAATTTTGCAAAGTTTATCATACTCATCTTGCATTGACTCATTATCTAAGGATGAACTACTATAGTAAGGAGTGTCGGATTGTACCTCATTTGATTGGGCCATGAGACATGTCTCTTCCTTCTTGGAGTCATCTCCACTATCGCTCCAACACCCGACAACAAACGCCTTTTGATCACCGAAGTAGTGTTTGGGAAAATCACTAATGAAGTGATTTGGATCACCACACTTGAAACATCTTTGGTCTTTCTTTTCCTTTCGGAAGTTCTTTTTGTCGTCATAGGGTTGTCGGACAAACTTACCTCTTCTTCTAAAGAAAATTTTGAAGTCCCTTACCGCCATTGCATATTCCTCATCATTACTATCTGAGGAAGATGCATCTTCTTCACTCAAGACTTGTCTTGCTTTTAGAGCGAGAGATTTGTATTTCTCTTTCTTGTTCTTTGAGACCTCCAAGTCCTTCTCAAGTACTACCTCATAGACTTTGAGATTGCCGATGAGTTCGTCAAGAGATAGTGTTGACAAGTCCTTGGATTCTTCTATTGCCATCACCTTTGGACGCCACTTGGGAGGGAGAGCCCTCAAGAATTTCCTAACATGATTATGACTTAAAAAAGATTCATCAAGTGCTTTGAGAGAAGTAATAATAGTAATGAATCTAGAAAAGGCACAATCTATAGATTCATCATCCGAAATAATGAATTCTTTATATTTTTGAAAGAAAATATCTATTTTATTATCCTTAACTTGTTTGTTACCTTGATGAGTAATTATTAAGGAATTCCAAATATCTTGTGCCGTATTACACATGAAAATTATTTCGTATTCCTTTTTAGGTAAAACATTGTATAAAACCATTTTTGCTTTATCATTTTTAGAAATCATTTTCTTTTGGTTCTCATCAAATTTATCATAAGTGATGACTACATCCTTACCATCTTTGTCCTTGACGGTAGGTTTGTAGTTGCCATGAACTATAATATACCAAGATCAATATCCTTAGATTTCACATACGTTTCAAAATGGTTTTTCCAATATATAACAATTAAGAACTCAAAAAGAGGTGGTCGTTGATAGATTGTCCATCTTTGATAGTTTTTCCGAATTTCATAATCGTTTAAGATTAAAATACAATTTATTTTAACAACTTAAGTAACTAGATCTTGATATCAATTGTGGGAAAAATAGAAGGGGGGGGGGGGGGTTTGAGTAGTTTTCTTATTATTGTTCCTTTTAAAAAATTGTTTGGAAACTATACATGAAATGTCTAATGATATTGGTATTGGTATATGATGTAAGAAATATAAAAACAAATAAATAGAGAGTTAGAAAGAGATAACCAAGACACAAGTATTTATAGTGGTTCGGCTACAAGGACACCTTCCTTGCCCTACTCCACTCCCTGAGTCACCTACTCGAGAGTTTGTAAACACTAGTCACCGAACTCCTTTCAACCGGTGGAGAAGCCTCACAACGTTGCTTATACCTCTTTTTCGGTACAAAGCTAAATACCAGATTCTTCACACGGTAGAATCAAACCAACACTACTACACTTGATTTACAATGATAAATGTAACTAACAACTACAATATGATGTTCAAGACTCAGCAATGTGATCTTGATGATGCTATGGAGATCCGAAACAAGATGCTTGAAACTTGATCGTCTCGAAGGGGTGTTTGGCAATTTTCTTCTTTAAAGTAAATTACCTACAAATGCGTTAAAGGATACTATACAAGAATGTTAAAGAGAAGATAAGATGGAAAATAATTTAGAGGAGTATTTCTATGTGAGAAGGTGTGTGAAAAACAAAAAGAAATGCTTTGGTATTTTATAGCTAAAAATTACTGTGCCCGGTTCTGCCGGTTTTGTTGATTGAATGAACCACAGCCAAAATCAATGAAACCGGCCTACAGTATCCAAATCTGAATTTTGATTTGTAAAATCTTGAGAGATCATGTGAAATCTTGTAAGATTACCCTTGGATTTGCTGCATTTGATTAGGTCATGTATGATATAAATAAAAGAGAAATTAGAAAACAATTTTGTGTATAGTTTAGGTTTACATAATGTATACACATTTTTATGACACTTTGTGATTTTCTAAAAGCTTATGTTTTTTAGAGATGGTTTTAGCATAATGTTTCTTTATGTTTCGTCATTAATAAAGCTAGGAAGGTCTTGAGATAGAAATAAACATATTTTATGGGTTTATTTGTATTAAAACTTTCATTGCTTGATATTACCTGCTCATGAGAAAATAGCAGTGGTAGATGCTCAATCGATATTACCATGTTAGACAATGATAAAACCCCGTAGGTATAATTTTATTGATGACCATTATTTATAATGGTGAAACCTTAATACCCAAAACCCACAAACCAGGCTTGGGCCTAATTATCTACTAATATTTTTCTCTTTCAGACATATCAGAGTTTCTTAAAATAGGCGGGTATGCATCGACCTGAATTACTCTTTGTCCAACAATTTAAATATCTTCTATAATTAAATTACTGTCTCATATATAAGTTCAAACTTGTGTTAGTTCAATATACTGAACAAAACGGTTTAGGTAGTTATACAAACTAAAAGTACACATTAGATGACTTTTGACCCGTTTGACCTGTTTTTAAAGATAAATGGGTCAAAATTGTCATCTCTACTTTACATGAACACATGTTAAATTTAGTTACCTTTTCTCGGGGCATTAAAGAGAAAGGAAAGGCCCCAGATGACATTGTTATAGTAACAGCTTTGACCAAATTAATCTCCTATGTTATAGCTACTTCTATGTCTATTTGTGTATGTAATGGCTCTACCTGAATGCTCATAGTAGGCCGAAGCGAATATTGATAAGCTATCAATTGTATGGCCAACGTCTCTTGGTATACAGGTAAGAAATATGGAGACTTAGGATGACGCTAGATAAATCTTCTGCTTGGAAATTCAGAACCACATATAATCTATACTACTTATAATGCAAAAATAACTCTCTCTCTTCATTTAATACCTTTAAAAATTAAGTAATCCAAGTTATAAATCCAGAATGTACAATCCTTAAATGCAATTTTCACAACAAAAAACCACTATCTAGCAAATACAAATATTAAAGCAAAATGTGCAACATATATTTCCTCTATGCATATGTTACAAGTATAGACTAATTAAAACACTAATTAATGTTAGTTTTAAAACATATCCAAAATAAAAAAATACATGTTATTATACATATTGTACAAATTTATAATATATAAAAAGTTTCATACAATTCATATGCAAACAAGTTTATGATACATGTGATTTTGAAACGAAGATGACCGATCGAAACCGGTAAAAACAGGTGAATCAGGTCAGACTAAGATCAATTTTTTCCAGTTAATCAGTTCGTTATTTATTTTGTTGACGGCTAGACATTAATCACAGGGTACCCACCGCTGCAACGCGCGGGTACCATGCTATTCATCACTAAATGTTTTCTAGGTTTACAGTTGATATAACGATGCTCGGGTTCTGATTACTACTTCTAGGTACTTAATTAACACTTTCAATCTTCCAATTGAGACAGCTTAGAGGCTATGGTACCTCAACAATTTATATATTAAGTTATAACTATTGTATTGTTTTATTATAGTGTATGCTATCAAGTACATGTATGGTGACAAATGAGGCAGTTAAATTCACATCCTACATTCATATTTACAGGTAGTGAAAATAGCTATCTGGCAAAGTTGTTGCATGATATTGAGGTTTACACATGAAGCAAAAGACTGTATGGAAAGGACTCGAAAAGTTAGAGCCAAATAGATGGGTGAAACCTCGCTCACCTGATGAAAGATAGAAAATTTGTCTCGATTAGGATAGGGAAAAAGACATAGGTGGAATAGTTATGATGCAATATCATATGTTGATGTCATTTATAGATATGAAGCTCATGATAATCAAAATAAAGTTAGTGGTCAAGCTTTGGAGTTTAAACAAACGAATATGCATGCTTTGGCACAGTTTTATCTTCATCTGGTTTTTGACTATAGCCTCTTTAGCAGCCGTTGTTTCGGGTTTTTGGTTTTTGGCCATCTGCAATATTATGCGCTTTTCATTTTTGTTGCATTGTTAAACTGTAGAAGCTTTATATGGAAGTTACTTTGTGCGCTTTTTTATGTCTTATAGATCCTGGTCAAAACAAGCAACTAAAATTGCACAATGGTTAGAGCATACTCACAAGAGCACATTTACAAGCACCCATGGGAGCGAGTCACATCAGCATCTGGCGAAAAGTTCTGACCTAAAGAACAAACAACTTATTTTACATCTTAGAAGTCAACACCTTGAACCACAAGCTTAATCTTGAAGAGGGAAAGCTCTACACCACCCTTGAGCTGATAGAGTATAAAAAAAAGATGGAGCACCAGGAAACAATGCAACCTTCATGCATTACTTTCAAGCTTACAATATGTATGTGTCCTGAAATGTTCTTCCCATATTTTATTATTTGTAAAGTTCACTTAGGACTGATAGTGGTTGACAGCTAGCTCAAGAAGCATTATGAAAAAAATTCAATATTCGCTGATGTGGCACTGTCCGTATCAGCCGCATTTGGAATGATGTAACACAACAGCTTGAGGAATTGAAACAACGGGTTGAGGAATTAGGACATCGAGTTGACGAATTGAAACACCGTGACAAATTGCAACTGCAGGCTGATGCTTTAAAACGGAAGACTAATGAATTGGAATAAGGTGGTGATGCATTGGAAGAACTCTTAACATTTAATTTACTCTGTGTGTATGACCTCAAAGTGTCAAGTACAAATCACTGTTTGTTAAATATTTGCTCATCCAACTAAACATCATACCATAAAATTAATTATAACTAAGAAATCATTCTGATTAGTTTCTACTTTTGGTTAATTAGCTTCTTAAGTTCTTAATTTCCATTGTTAGTAACACGCCGTCTTGTCAACCCATTTAAACTTTAAAAAAGTTTAAATAGTTATATAGTTGAAAAGTCAAATAGTGTAAAAGAGGGGTGGGTTAAACGAGGTGACTCAGATTGCTAAATGGATCAACCCAATGTGTTTACACAAACACAACAACCATTAAAACTAAACGACAAATATTGTCTCAAAAAGAGTTTTATGAACCGAACCTGCGGCATCCACTAGAGGTTTCTCATACAGCCCATCGGTATTTATGCATATATGGATTATGAATTGGGATGGATTTTTTATGCATTTTTAGGACATCAAAATGTTGCAATGAAACATCAGACTTAACTCTTTAACTAAAGGTTGATGCAGAAAAACGGTCTAAGTCACTGGAACAACGGGCTGATGCTATGGGACTTCAATTGTACTGAAACTTAGGGATTCTAATGACGAAACCGACACTAAACCCTTACAAGTAAGAGATTATCTTTAAATGTATCATTACGAGTATATGTTTCTGCACTTTATAGCAAAAGTTTTATTAACCGAACCCACCCGTCGGGTTAAAAAAATTTTGAATAACTCTAATGACACGATATTAAGTGGACCAAAAAAGACCAACCCGGTCATACAAAATACTTTATTTTTGAAGGACAGAAAAACTGACCCACCGAAAATATAAATGAACAATTTATGATCGTTCAGCCCAATTGGACTCGACTACTCGCAGTTTATTAAGCCAAACTCACATTACAACCTTCTTATCTAAACAAATTTCTAGAAGCAAACCCGCCAGTCAGGCGGGTTATGTTAACTAAGTATACACACACACACACACACACACACACACACACACACCACTATAATATCTATATATAATATTATATATATATATATATATATATATATATATATATAAGATGGATCGATTGAGAAGGTTTTTATTTTGAGGAAATATTTGAGACAAAGCTTAAGATGTTTAATAGGGGGATTCTATAAAAAGGTGAAAACAAGGGCATTTTGGAAACTTGTTAGTTTACAAAGTGCCTACACTTAATAAATGAGTGAGGACACGGCAGAAACCCTTTTGTTTGGGAATTTTGATAACGTGTTAAATTGTATACATAAAATATCCAAGATTTGCTATTAATAAGCACCAAAATAAAATATGCAAAAGATGGAAATATGTGTGCTTTTGTGTCTTAACGTGCAGGAAAGGATATAAAGTCAAAAAGAGCAAAAACGAGCAAAAACCGGACAAGAAATGAAGAGACAAGTACAAGAGAAAGATTTGAAGCCAATATCGAAAGCCGGTTCAGAACAGTGGGTTAGAAAAAGTCAAGAAAGTTGAGAAAAGGACAAAGCCAATCTCCGCAAAAAAATGGGATTTTGCCCTTACAATAAAATGGAGATTTAAAAGACTAAAATACCCTTTGGGCCCTTCTACACCATTCGGATCACAAAAGCCCAACAATGAGCCCAAAATCAAACATTTTCTTGTTTTAAAAAACTACAAGGGCCAAGAAATGTCAATTCTAAAACTCACTTATACATTACACTGGTCAAAAAGAAGACAAGAAGGACTTGTTATGCAATATTCCCAAACTTTCAAACACAACGCTGGTTAACCTTTCCTCTCCCTAACCGCTTATAACGACTTTTCCCGCCAAAACCCTAACAAGCCCAAATCCCTTTTTTCTTCTTCCCCAACTCTACCTACTCTTCCCCCACCTCGTATTTACAATCTCCACGTCATTTTTATGACGTGGCAGCTTCCCATTGGTCTGAACACATCACCCATCACATCCAACGGCTAAGTTTCTGTTAAGAGAGATAAAACGGCTTGGAAGATTGATAGTTTCATCTTTCTGAATCACCTTCACCAATAAATTAGGAGCCCTTGTTATTCTGTTTTAGAGAGTTAGAGAGTGAATTTAGTTTTTTGTAAATTTCCCTTTTCAATTTTACTTGTATTGTTCATCTTTTCAAATTGAGTTTTAAACTTTCAAGTCATTTATACTTCCTGTTTTGGTTTTCACTTTCATTAAGTAATAAGCTAGGAATAAGCAAAAGATTAGAAAAGTTAAAATTTCAAAGAAAAGCTTTAGTTTTTGTGATGCAGTATTAAAAGCTTAATTTTTAGCTTATTCAGTTGATAAAAGTTTCAAGTGCTTTTATTAAAGTTGTAGTGTTAAAGCTCAAGTTCAGCTTTGTAGTTTTAAGATTTTGCTTATTTTCATTTTTTAGATAAGCCAAAAAATAAGCTAAATCGTAGGGTCTATTTGGTACATTTTCAATAGTTAGAGGTTGTCTGTTTTCATTATAGTGTAAATTTCCATTACTTTTCCCGCCTACCCTTTACTTTCATTTGTTGCAATTTCTACCCTGTCTTTTAGTTTAATAAAATAGATTTTATATTTTTAATATTAGTTTTAATAAAATTAGGGTTTATACTTTAATTAGCAAAATTAGGGTTCAATTGGTTTATAAAAATTGTGCATTTTTACACCATTGATTTTCTGCACATTTTAAGTAGTTAAAAAGCATTTTTGTTTATTTTTCCAGTTAAATTTGTATTTTCTAGAAATTAAAATAGGTTTTTAGTAAAAAAAATTTCTTAAGAAATTCATAGAAAATAGAAAAATAGTTGGAAAATTCTAATTCTTTTTGTAATAATTTTCTTTTTCATTCTAGTATTTTTGAAAAATAAAAATAGAATTTTAGTGTTAATTTTTAGAAAAAGTTTATTTTAGTTAATTCATTTTTCTTTAAAAAATCATAGAAAATTCAAAAATAGCTAAAAAATTCTAATTCTTTTTCCTAAAATTTTCTTTTTAAATTTGTGATTTTTAGGTATTAAATTTGTTAAAAGAAGTGCCTTAGATTTTAGATTTCAGTTTTAGCTCACGTTTTTAAGTTTCGTGTATTAAAATTTCATGCTAGTTAATTGTTTCTAGTTTCTTTTATATTGTCTTTAGTTTAATTGTGCTAATATTCGTAGTGTAATTCAAAATTCAAAAACCCTTTATCCATTCTTGACTCGAATCCGAATTATTCCCGAATCTCAATTCACGACTTCGTTGGGATACGACCCGAGAAGAAAATACTTCCCGGTTAAAAATATACGTATTGTGTTTTCTTAAGTGAGATTTTACCCTTTTATTTCTCTTGTTTGAGAAGTAATTTGGAAAGAATTGTCACGGGATTTATACTATACATATATAAATTTGACTAGTGCTTACACACGCAACCAAATTTTGGCGCCGTTGCCGGGGAAGACGTGAACGATTTTTGAGGATATTCGTTGAAGTAGAGTTTTGAAGACCCTTCCTTTTTGGAAGTTACTTTGCTATTTTTGTATATAAATACAAAACGTTCATTAATTCGATTCCTATCGAATTAGTTAAAATACAAAAAAAAAAAATAATAAACAAATTTGGATACTAGCTATCCATCTTAAACCATTCCAATAAACAACAAAACTAATCGTGAGTTACTTGCGAGGTACGACGGACCTTTGAGTTTACAAACTATAAGGTGAGTTTAAGGAAAGGTGATAGCTACTTGCTAAGAAGTCATTGCGGCTCGCTAAGCCTTTCCGCTCACTTGTGCGTACTCTTGGAGACTTATCGTGAAGCTTGTAATTAACGATTGCCAAAAATATTTTTCTTTTTGTTTTCTTTCCTAATAAAAACTAAAAATTGTAAATTTCCAAAAAAAAAAAAAAAATCTTCTATCTCAATTCATCCTTTTCTATTTTTCAATAGTGCATGCGCACATCGTTCTCTTCCTGGAATAACACAATCCTAGAAGACGTAATCGTCAACGTTCAGACAACAACAAGAGAATCCCTATTGTTGATAAGTATTCCAGATTCAAATGGCAAGTGATCAGACTTATTGCCGAGGCAATTCAAGCTCCCACCGGGGGGGTTGAAAGTGCTATAGTTGTACCACTCATCAATCTCAAAATTTTGAACTTAAATCCTCTCCTCATTAATCTAGTTCAAAATCGAATTTTCGAGAGGTAATGAGAGGAAGCCTCATGCTCACTATTCGTCATTTAGAGTAAAACCAATAATCAAAGTACCCGGATGTAACCTAACACACCATCAAACTTCTGCTCTTTCCATTTTCTCTTGACGGGGTTTTTGCAAAAAATGTGCTCACAAAGAACCCCCGAATTTAATCTACATGGGATGACTTTAGTGTCTAAGTTCTCAACTTTTTTCTTTCCACCTTCTAAGACTACCAATCTTCGGAATGAAATTATCGAAATTCGAAAAAATTGATCAAGAATCTTTCTCCGAAGCTTGGAGCGTTTCAAGAACTCTAAGGAAGTGTCCTCAATCCCACGGTTTTCACTCATGCACCAATTAGATACATTCTACAATTCGTTGAGCTATAATGATTTTTAGGTATAAAATTTTCTTTTTCTTTTTCCTAAAATTTTCTTTTTAAATTTGTGATTTTTAGGTATAAAATTTGTTAAAAGTAGAGGCTTAGATTTTAAATTTCAGTTTTAGCTCACGTTTTTAATTTTCGTGTATTAAAATTTCGTGCTAGTTAATTGTTTTTAGATTGTGCTATTATAATTCGTAGTGTAATTCAAAAGTCAAAAATCCTTTATCATTCTTAACTCGAATCCGAATTATTCCCGAATCTCAATTCACGATTTCATTGGGATACGACCCGAGAAAGAAAATACTTCCCGGTTTTAAAAATATACATATTGTTTTTCTTAATTGAATTATATCCTTATTTCTCTAATTTGAGAAGTAATTTTGAAAGGAATTGTCACGGATAAATACTATAATATAAATATATATAATATATAATATATATATAATAAATTTGACTAGTAACGAAACGCATACCAAAACAACTAGACATTAGTCAACTACAGTGAGCTCTCTCACGGAATGTCTCTATCTTCAAAATAACATCACCTTCACAAAACTCACCCTATGATATCAGCAGTTTCAGAGTCGCCCTATACAGCTTTCTGTCCATTGGTCAACCGCATCTGAAATAGTGAAACATACACTTATCAACACACCTACAAGCGATTTGCCCCAATATCAACCAACAACCACTGTGTATATTACCAACCATTTAACCTAGAGAGCAATGCACACACATCAGACACCACGCAATCAATGTCCCCATTCTCAACCACATATTCGCCCTGACGTGGATTCACAACCGCTTTGCATCTTGCAATTAGCAGCAACGGCGACCTCGTGGTCACAGTTGTAGCAATCCTGGAACTTTTGATTTACAATCCCAGCTTTAGAGCAAGGTACACAGACTTCACCTTTTGCCCTTCTTGTCATTCTTCTTTTGTCTTGCCTTTTCCCTTAGACTTTGGACCTGAAGATGACCCTAGCATTTCAACCATATTACCTTTGCATATTCAGGTGCATAAGTGACTTCTGAGCAACATTGTTGTCCTCTACAATACGTAAACGAACAACCAAGCCTCCACACACATCTCCTTACCGCTTATGCTATCAATTGATATTTTTTAATTCAACCCATCTTGGAGTAACTTTTCACTTATAGCAGCCACTATGAACAGTTTCACTCAAAAGTTATTCCATCAGCAGAATGTCGAGTAGCAGAACCTGCAGGTATATGAACCTGACTTATCACGTTCTTTGAATCAACATCTGTAATCCAAAAACCGAGCGACCAGGGGTGGGGGGGGGAACAACTTCTTTGTCCCAACAAGCATCCCTCTGTTTTGTATTTGCGTACCAATGACTCCATAATTCTTTTGGGCAGACAGGTCCTTGCATTACACGTTATACAAAGATCCTAATCAAACCCTTCAGAACATAGTTGTGCACAAAAAATCGATGTTTCCATGCTTCCACAGCTTTCACAGCTTGTGCATTAGAGATTGCCTTTGGCAGGTAGGTTTCGACCTGAGCACAGTTCTTTCAAGAACCGTGCAAGACCCAAGGTGGTGGAGATAGAAGAACAACTTCTGTTGCCACCTTTTAAAGTTTCTGGACCATTATACTTCTGGTCTTTTCTGCATGATGTTAGCCACTGTGTTTTTACCGCGCACCGTTTGGGATCACAACATAGTCGCATGAGGAGGATTTATGAGTGTTAGTCATCCTGGAAAACACATAAAAACAGTTAAGACAACTGTATAAACCGGAATTCTGCTTGTACCAAGATCTGCTTCACAGAAACTCAATCTTGGTTTTCATTGAATCAATCAAATCAAATTAATAGAAACTCAATCTGATTTCAAATAAACTGATTAGAAAAACTACTTTAAAATTAACGTATAGATCTGTAAAATACAAATCTGTTTAGTTAAAACTGATTTCAAAGAAACTCAAGCTTGTTTCGAAAGGAAAACAATTTATATATATAAAATCTGATTAATAAAAGCGGTTTTTAATTCGGTTAAACCGAATCTGTTTTAAGATTGTAGGGAAACATGTACACTTTTACAAAATCAAATTACAATTAACAAATAATTAACAGAAATAAATAACAAAAAATATAACAGACATAATTGGGTAGAAGCTGAAGACAGACACTATGAATGATAAATATCATAAATCGAGTAAAAAGTCATGGAACGAGCACCGGTGTTGGACATGCTCCTTAAAACAATCGCCATCGATTCCCAGGGTACAACGTTCAAAGCTGTTGTACAGCCGGACCTGACATACTTGCCTGAAAAATCACGGAAACTTTGAGTGCTTTTAGATCAAAAGATTGCAGGAAAACTTATAATGGAGTTAATCTCTCTTGTGTGTTTACGACACTAGTCCTGGTACTGCAAGAGCTCTTAGAATTGCGCCGCCCCACAATCCCTTGAAGCGAAACCTGTACTTCTCTCTTACAATGGATTTCTACAGAATCATAAAAACATATGTTTTGCCGATTCTCATCTTGAAATCATTATGCTTTGTGATTTCCACCTGAATTCAACACAAGCGCCATATATTTAACCTCTCAACAAGTCACATTGTTATAGGAATGGACTAGGAAGTTACAAGTTAAGTAACTCCCCCACATTGACGTGACTTCCCCTACATTTCTATGATTAGGTTGTCCTATTGAACCTAGATCTTGGGATCTCCAGTCAACTAGGTTAGGTTTTCCTTCATAGAAACTCATTCCTTCAAGGGCTTTAGTCCCATTCCTTTGCACGACTTACTAACTAACTCTCTGCTTAAGCCTTTTGTAAACGGATCCGCGATGTTATCCTTTGACGCCACATAGTCAATTGAGATAACTCCTGTTGAGAGTAGTTGTCGTATCGAGTTATGTCGACGACGGATATGTCTAGACTTTCCATTATACATTGTGCTTTGAGCTCTTCCCATGGCCGATTTACTGTCACAATGTATACTAATGGCCGTTACCGGTTTAGGCCACCTTGGTATGTCCTCTACGAATTGACGTAGCCATTCCGCCTCTTCTCCGCATTTATCTAGCGCGATAAATTCTGATTCCATCGTGGATTTAGCTATAACTGTTTGCTTGGAAGACTTCCAAGATATAGCGGCCCCTCCTAGTGTAAACACATATCCACTAGTCGATCTAGAATCCTTTATGTCAGATATCCAATTTGCATCACTGTATCCTTCGATAACCGCAGGATGTCTGTCATAATGCAGTCCATAATCACGACTGTATCTCAAATAATGAAGTACCCTCGTTATAGCTTTCCAATGTGCATAACTTGGATTACTAGTATACCTACTTAGCCTACTAACTGCATATGCTAAGTCAGGTCGGGTACCTGTCATCAAGTACATTAACATGCCAATAATCCTTGAATACTCTAATTGGGCAACACCTAAGCCTCTATTTTTAGATAGATGCATACTGGTGTCAATTGGAGTTCTAGCTTGGCCGGAATCCCCCGCATTATGAGTATTAAGAATTTTGTCCACGTAATGTGCTTGACTTAACACAAGTCCATTCTGAGTTCGTATGATCTTTATTCCAAGGATCAAATCAGCCAAACCCATATCCTTCATGTCAAACTTTGATTTTAACATGTATTTAGTAGATCTGATCATCTTGTTGCTACTGCCAACGATAAGCATATCATCAACATACAAACACAAAATTACATATCCACTACTTGTGACCTTCACATACACACACTTGTCACATTCATTAATTTTAAATCCACTCTCCAACATGGTGTTATCAAACTTTTGATGCCACTGTTTGGGAGCTTGCTTTAAGCCATACAATGACTTAACAAGTCTACAAACCTTGCTTCATATATATTTCTTCTTCTAAATCTCCGTTTAGAAAAGCTGTTTTCACATCCATTTGGTAAATTTCCAAATTTCTTAATGCGGCAATAGCAAGTATCATTCTAATCGAGGTTATTCGCGTGACGAGCGAATAAGTATCAAAGTAGTCTAGACCTTCATGTTGTCTATATCCTTTGATTACCAACCTTGCTTTATATTTGTCAATGGTGC